>JAOTRH010058670.1:0-18787 GCA_034768845.1 Heliamphora exappendiculata
ACAAGTGTCTCAATACACCATGTTAGTGTTCAAAAAAAGTGTGCATTTAAAATTACTTGATTGTTTAGGATGTGAATAATTTTTTTTAAAAATTGAAAACTGTTAATTAATTTTTTTAAGAAACCAAACACTATAGTTTTAAAAAGCTAGTTTAAAATTTAAATTAATTTAAATTTATAGCTAGAAACATAAAAAAAAACAAAAAAAAATAAAAAAAAAACTTAATTTTTAAACTAATTGTTAATCGATCGGGTACTTATCGTGTCACATTTGAAAATATTGAGAGAAAGTTAAAAGAAACACGGAATCAGGAGGTTCACAAATTTTTTTTTAATTGCTAAGTTCATGTTTGGGTTATGTAAAAAATTGTTTTTTTAAAAGAAGGTGACTTTTAAATAATAATGGTTGGTTTTTATGATAAATTAACTATTTTTTTATTTTTATTTTTAAATATATACACGTTCTATGCATATTAATTTTTTTTTTTGTAAAATAACTATAGAATTCTCAATTAGAAAGTTTATTCTATCCTCAATAATAAAAAATTATATTAATATCTAAAATACTACAACTTAAAATCAAAAAGTAAAAATATATTAGATAATTTAACAAAAAGTAAAAAATTAAAAAGCTACCCAAAAAATTTATCTTAAACATTCTAATTTTTTTTCAATTTTCTTATAAGAATTCTAAATCTCTTAAAAATTAAAATTTTTAAATATTCCAAACAAAACCTTAGACGGTGCTTGTTTTAATGGACTAACATGATTTTGATTGAATTACAAAGTATATGATATCCATATTTTTAGAATTTCTTTTTTCGAATTGGTAATTTCATGTTTAGTTTATCAGATTTTACTATTATTCTATATATAGAAAATGAATAGCCTTGTATTCATAGAATTATTTATTTTACGACTTCTTTTAGAATTTTTTTATCCCTGCTCTAAATTATATTTTTTTTTTATTTAATAGTTAAAAATAATCATTCTTTTATTTCATATTTTATTTGATCTTAGCCAAACACAATATGAATAATATCAAGGCATATATAATTTCATTAACTATTTTATGGTATATATATATATGAGATCTACATATTATTTTTTTAATTTTATTTTATTTAATACATCAAATATGATCTTGTTTAATAAGTGGTGATAGGATCTACATGAGATGTGAAGTCCACAATTACTTGTGTGGAGTCCACAAGTGAGCAAAGTATTTAGTATACTTCGAAATGTAATTGACATTTCTTATTGTGATAAGGATCATGTTGCCACATCAAATGTGGAGCCCACAAGTGAGTAAATTATTTGGTACACCTTGAAATGTACTTTTCATTGGGATAAGGTTCATTTTTAGCTGTAATTAATGGTCTAAGACAAATAAAAAACATAATATTATTTATTTATTTTTTTACTAAAATATTTAATTTTTTTTTTTTTAAGTTATAGTATATAAAATAATAACACGAGTTATTTTTTCACACAAAAAAATTGAGAAAAATTGAGAATAGAGATGACTTTCTATATTAAGAGCATTATAGTTATTTAATTAAAAATAATAACATTGTTTGAGGTGATTATAAATTATTTGTGATTTAAATTGTTTGTGCATTTAGAATCACCTAATTATTTGTGATGTGAATAGACTTTTAAAAAGAAATGAGTGAAAAAAGGTAATTTTTTGTGATAAATGTATCTGTTGTAAATTATATCAGTTGGATGTTTTGAACTGAATGTTTAGCTTGAAATGATAAATGCATCAGTTGTAAGTTTAATCAGTTGGATATTGTTACATAAATCTCTGTCTCAGTAGTAATTTTCACAAGTGATGAAATCATAAAAATATAATTTAAAAAGTGAGCAATGACCTTTGTGATAAATGTATTTATTGTAAATTGTAGCAGTTAGGAGTTCTGAACTGAATGTTTGGCGCGAAGTGATAAATGTATCAGTTAGATATTCCTATAAAAATTTCTACATTAATTGTGATTTTTTGGTATCATGTTCTATTTTGATTTTTTATTGGAGAGAGAGAGAGAGAGAGAGAGAGATTGTTTATTTTAAAGAATACGTTAATTTTGAAAATCTTTAAAAATATTTTAAATTAGGATATATATATATATATGGAGAGAGAGAGAGAGAGAATGTCACTTGATTTAAGAGATATTCAAAAATAGAAAATTGATGGTATTTTCGTCAGTTAGTTATTGCATAGGATTAAATCTGTGAAAAAAAAATTATAAAACTAAAATTCTGTTATCAGTTGATAATAAGGTATTTACTTAAATTTCTCTAAATAATATAACTTAAAAAACATTTTTTTAAAATAAAAATAAATATTAATTTTTTTTAGATCCCACACATGTAGGGTTAAACCATGTTTTAAAGGCAGAGCTTACTATTTTCAAATAAGCCAATGCATAATGGTAGTTTTTTTTAATATCAATACATTTTTATAAATAAGGCTTATCTTTTCACAAATATATATTTTTTACAATATATATATATATATATATGTATATATATATATATATATTAATCACCGTTTAATGAACGATAATTAACATTTTTCTTGTAGTAATGCTCCTAGTGCATGATTATTGTGTTGAACTAAGGTAATTAGATTATATTTCAAATTTTGTGAGAATTACCATTTTAGATTTTACCTTTTTAAATAATTAATAACATATTTGTTTGTATCGAGTTGAAATTATTATATGATTATTGTGCATGTTTGTATCTAGTGCATAATTAATAATTACCATTTTAAAAATTATTTGTTTGCATGATTATTCCAAATCACCAGATTTGGAATTTTGTCCTCCTATCTCTCACCTTCGGATTATGTTTTTTTTTATTCAACTCTTATTTTATATTTTATTATTTTTAACTAAATATAATACAAATAGAATCACCTTAAATGTAGTCTTAATTTCTATTCTATGATATTAATATAAAATTATGTAAAACTTTACGTTTGTTTTTTCTATTTTTCTCTCTTAGACCCTTAATTCAACACCGCATATCAAATTGGACAGTATAAAACAAACAAATTTGCTATGATCATTTATTTTCAATTTCAAATCTTATTTTTTTATAGGTTTAACTGTATTTAATTATTTTATCCCTTGTTTTGGGTGTGATTACGAGTGTAATTTGGATCCGGCCCAAAGTCTACAGATTTCCACAAAAAGTTGGGTCAGAATATTTTCTAAAAGGTAGGCACAGACTTCAAGGGTAAAGGCCTCAGGTCTCGGGTCTCAGGCTAGGCTTTGGGGCCGATCGAACTTTTTGGATTTTTAGTTTTTTTTTTAAATTTTTAAAAATTGTTGTTATAAATTATGTAATATAAGTTTAAATGTTTCTTAATTATTAATTGTTATTATATTAGTTTATTATTAATTTATTAGCTAAACTTTATAATAAATTAATAAGTTAGTTTATTATTTCTAACAATATAAGTTTATTATTTTTATATTTTTATATTTTTATAAGTTTATAAATTATATCTTATAAGCTTTAAAGTTTACAATCTATTAATATTATTATTAAGTTTATGAGTTATTAGCTTATTATTTTTTAAAAATTTATAAGTTAATTTTTTATTATTATTATAAATTTATTAGTTTATTAATTTTTATAATTTATACTTTATAATTTATAATTTATTATTATTATTAGTTATTACTTATTAGTTATATTTATAAGTTTAAACTTTATTTATTTTTTAGTTTTTAAGTTTATAGTTTATAAGTTATAAGTTTATTATTATTACTTTATAAGTTAATACTTTATAGTTTATATTATTAATTATTATAAGTTTATTAATTTATTATAAGTTTATTATTACTTTAAAATTTTATAGTTTATATTATTATAAATTAGTTAGTACTTAATTTATTATAATTTTATTATTTTTTGCAATAAGTTTGAACACTTCAAATAATTATATAATGTAAATGCAATAATCTTGAACACTTAAAATAATTAAATGCAATATAAATTTTATTAATCAAAAATTATATTTAAACAATTATATAAATATTATATTTTACACTTTATAAGTGTATTTTACATTTTAAAAAACAAAAAAATTACATCGTTATAGGTCAAGTACATCCCAACTAAATTGGTATATATAAGTCTAACAATTATTTACATTATTCTATATTTAAAATTACAAATAACATGTTAAATTAGTAAATTACAAATATAACGACATTAAAATTACATATCCAAAATATAAAAACTTAATTGGAGCTAGACAATTCTTCAACCGATTCAGATGTTATATCCTCAAATTCAGATTCCAATCGACCTTTCTTGTCCATTTTTTGTATCTTTTTCGATGCGTAAATTGTGTTACGTGAGATCATCAAAACTTACACTATTTTCGGCGTCAGTCTTGATCTGTACCCATTGAGGACCCATTCACCTGCACTAAAAATTGTCTCAAAAGCAACTGTAGAGACAAAAATTACAAAAATATCACGAACCATCGCAGATAAGATTGGCCACGATACTTCGTGCTGTTCTCAATATTCTAAAATATTAAAATTATCTTGATCTATGCTCTCTACTGTCTCAAAATATCGTTGAAATTCAGTTATAGAACTCCCATGAACCTCTAAAAATTTTCTCATTTTAATTAAAAACCAATAGTTCATACGATCGATTTCGAGATAAAATATTGGTGGTTATTTGTGTTGATTGCAGTATTATACTAACTTTATATTCATTATATAATTTTTTAAGTATTTTATTTATTGATTCCTGGTAATCTGTATTATTATGAATTATTTTTAAAAAATACAATAAACTAACATTTTTACTCCTATGATCTAATATTAAAGTTATTCAAAAAATATGTACTATTTTTTCATAATATTTATTAAATTTATCTCTCATAACTAATATCAAATGAAAATATGTTTTATTACCTAAATATTCAATAAATAGTTGTATTATTTTTTTTAATTGTGGTAAAATAAATAAAGTAGTAGGAGTATAAATATAAAAAAATAATTTAATTGATTCATCAAAAAATTATAATTTTTTTTTTTATAAATTAACATTTTGCGAATGAGACGAAGTTGGGGGAGTAAAATTAGTTACTTGATTAATTTCAAAAAGTAAATCAACTGTTTTTTTTATTTTATTGCTATTTGTAATATATTATATGTAGAGTTCCATCTAGTTTTTACATCATGTTGTAAGTTTTAAAATTTTATTTTTTCTTAATTACATATTTTTTTATAAATATTAATTTTTTTAGCACTACTATTTATACATTTTAAGACTAGCCTAATTCTAGTAAGAGAATCGTTATAATATTAAAATATTTTTTTAATAATTAAATTCAAAATATATACAGAACAACGAATATAAAATAAAGAATTAGATAATGGAAGTTACAAAGTAAATTTTAGATAGTTAACGCATTCATTATTATAAAAAAATGTCACGCTCCAAAACCCAGAGTCACGTTAAAATTCACAAAACATCTGTTTTATATAAAAATATAAGTTTTCATATACTGAAATTTGCCTGTTGAAATCAATGGAATACCCAACAAATATATCTCTCATAAATAAAAGACATGCAGTTCCAACATGCATACAGTATATCGCCTTATGGCGTACAAAACATGCCTTCAGGAACATGCATACCACAAAAAAAAAACTATAACAGTCTTCCGCCACCACGGGCACCACCAGAGCTACTCATGATCATCATCCACATCATCACCTAAAAAAGGTTTGTACAGAAAATTCCACCCATGAGCCAAAACCCAATAGAAACAGACAGTAAAGCTGTAAAGCAGGAAATATGCAGTCATAAATAGTGGAATCGTACTCAACCACAAATCCAAAAGGTTTTACGTCATAAAACCCCAAGTTTCCCACCAACCTCCAAAATAATTTTTTTTTAACAACCATGCATTTATACAATGCAAAACACATTTTACAGTTGAAGGAGAAATAGTAACCAAAAATATTGTTCCCTTACGGATTGCACCATCGTGGAAAAAGAAGAATAAAATCCTATTTACTGACTACATCACAAAAGGATAGAGGTAATAACTATAAACTCATGCCCATTATCTAGTTCCAGCCTCACTCAAGACCTGTTAAGTATTGACAAGTTCTATACGGAGAACCACGACGTAAAAACTAACTATACTGGTGACAACCCGAGGAAAAAGAACACCCAAACCGACTTCTTTACGGGAACTGCCTCGAAGAATAACAAATGTACCTACATTGCGCATGTTTTCGAACTTTCACTAAGAGCAACTGGTGCCAAATACCCGTCATCCTGGTACATTTAGATAATATTCTAAAAAACGAACTGTAGCATCAACTACAAAGCCTTTTCGCAAATATACATTATACATATATATAGATCCATCCATCAATATGGAGATCAACAAAATATTTTTTTCCATTTTCAACGAAACGTTTTAAAAACTGAGACTCAATCCCAAAGACGAGCTCCAAACCTTCAAAACACCGAGTGTTGAAATTTCTATAAAAAATCATCATTTTCTACCGTTTAAAAAAACACCCTTTGAAAATCATAAAACCACATGTCATACGATGTAATAAACCAATAAAAGAAAAAAATATACTTTTTATCTAAAAAACCAAGGTTTAAACATAAATATGATATTTTATGCATTTTCTACCGATAAAAAAGCATACAATTATATAAAACACCCTAATACAGCAGTAGGGTTAAGAATCTTATCTCGATGAGTCAAAACTCAAAGCTTCAAAATCCGAACCACGTAGGAACATGAATCTGATCGTCCGAACATGAAGCCAGCAGCGTGAATAGCAGAGATCCACAAACTGATCGTTAAAAACTAGGCTCGGGCAGGTCAAATATATAGAGAGAAAGCAGAGAGAATGGAAGAAACAAGCTTTCTCCAAATATTCCAGTGGTTGAAATACTTATAAGCTCGGCAAAAGGGCAGTTCAGTCGACTGAAGATGGCACTTCAGTCGACTAAAGCTCCTCAAAAAATGTGAACTCAAAAAACGTGAACCGCCATAGTTCAGTCGACCAAACCTCTTGGTTCAGTCGACTGAACTCAAGAAAATCAGTTCAGTAGACTGGACCAAACCCTCAAGTTGACCAAACCCAAAGGTCTCAACCTACTATTTTCGGTCTCGGGATTTCTCTTCTAAGGCCAACCAAACAAGCCTAAACGGGGTCCGAGAAAGTATAAAACACATCTATACATGCTGTTCTATAACGCCAAAGCATAAATCATGCATCGGTAATATACATAACATGAAGAAAACACGTCATCATTTATATATATAAAAAATAAAGCGATACAGGGTCTCACAACTCTCCCCCCTTAAAGAATTTCTCCTCTGAAATTCTCCACAAGGTCATGAGGTAAACAGGTCGGGTATCTAGCACGCATCCTAAACTGAAGCTCCCAAGTCGCTTCCTTAATCTCGTGATGAAGCCACTGAACCTTGACATACGCAATCGTTCTTCCCCACGACACTTGCTCCTTTGTATCCAGAATTCTCACCGGGCATTTCTCATACGTGGCATCCTCATCAACCCGCAGCTCAGCCCAATCTAACACATGTGAAGGATCAGGCTCATATCTCCGAAGCATCGAAACGTGAAAGACTTTGTGCATATATGCTAACTGATGCAGCAAGGCCAGACGATATGCTACCACCCTAATCCTTTCTAGGATCTCGAAGGGTCCAATAAAACGTGGTGATAGCTTCCTGCGGCAACCAAATCTTATCAGGCCTCTACGTGGCGAGACCTTCAGAAACACATGATCTCCCATTGCAAACTCCAAATGTCTCCTTCTCTAATCTACATAACTCTTTTAGCGGCTTTGAGCCGTCACTAGATGCTGACGAATCACGACGATCTGCTCTGTCGTCTCTTGTACTACGTCGGGTCCCAAAACACTAGTCTCTCCCACCTCTGTCCAACAAATAGGCAACCTACATAGTCTACCATACAGAGCCTCATACAGTGCCATTCCAATACTAGACTGGTAACTATTGTTGTATACAAACTCTGTCAACGATAGATGATCCTCCTAAGAATTTCAAAAATTAAGTACACAAGCTCTCAACATGTCCTCCAAAGTCTAGATGGTCCTCTCAAACTGTCCGTCAGTCTGTGGGTGAAAAGTTGTGCTAAAAGTCAAGCTCGTCCCCAAAGCCACCTGAAAACTCTGCCAAAAGTGCGATGTAAAGCATAGGTCTCGATCAGAAACAATAGTCACAGGTACTCCATGTAATCAAACTATCTCTCGAATGTACAATCTGCTCAATCTATCAACTGGATCTCTCACTCGAATAGGGAGAAAGTGCACAGACTTCGTCAACCTATCAACCACAACCCAAATAGCATCATGTCCCGCCGGCGATTGAGGAAATCCTGATACGAAATCCATCGTGATATTCTCCCACTTCCACTCGGCCATAGGCAATGACAGCAACAATCCTGCTGGTCTCTGGTGTTCCACCTTTACTGGCTGACAAGTAAGGCATCGAGAAACAAACTGGATCACATCTCTCTTCATCCCCATCCACCAGAACTGACGACACAAGTCATGATACATCTTCGTGCCTCCCAAATGCACTACAAGACGTGAGTGATGAAACTCATGTAGCACCTCAGCACGACACGACTCTGGTACAAATAGTCTCCCTGACAGCCTCAAACTCTGATATAAGCCCACCGTCCATCCTGCTGTGTCCTTTCTGCGAGCAATGTGGTCCCATATCATCTGAGCCTCCTGATCGATCCTCTTAGCCTCTAACATGCGTGCAACCAATGCGGGCGGTGAAGCTACTGAATATAACGTCGCATCTCCCCTTGCCTTCCTGAGACACAAATCAAACTCTCCAATGTCTCCAAGCATGTCCCACTCTTGTATAGCCACAGAAACTAACGAGCTATAAGATCTCCTACTAAGCGCATTATCTACGACATTTTTCTTACTCGGATGGTACTGCAAATCAAAGTCGTAGTCCTCCAACAACTCCATCCATCTTCGTTGGCAAAGATTCAAGTTTTTCTGCGAAAACAAGTACTTTAGACTCTTGTGATCGAAGAATACCTCCAAACGCTCACCGTAAAGATAGTGACGCCGTGTCTTCAAGACAAAGACCACGACTGCCAACTCCAGATCATGTGTCAGGTAGTTCCTCTCGTGCGTCTTCAACTGTCGGGATTCATAAGCCACAACCTTGCCTTCCTGCATCAAAACACAACCCAAACCCTCATGTGATGCGTCGCAGTACATGGTGTAACCCAAACCTCGCTCGGGAATAATCAACACTGGCGCACTGGTCAATCTCCTATTCAGCTCCTGAAAAGCTGACTCACAGGACTCGCTCCACACAAACGCGACTCCTTTTCGCGTCACACGCGTCATCGGTGCTGTAAGCCTAGAGAAGTCCTTCACAAACCGCCGGTAATAACCCGTTAAACCCAAAAAATTGCGGATCTCAAAAATATTCTTCGATCGCTACCAATCTATCACTGCATCAGTCTTCGTCGGGACCACTGATACCCCATCCTTCGACACCACGTGCCCAAGGAATCTCACATCGGTGCTGTAAGCGATGTTCTCTCAAAAGCTGTAGGACAACATGCAGATGCTTCTCGTCCATCTCTCTCGTGGGTGAATAGACAAGAATGTCATCCACAAGCATGACCACAAAACTGTCCAGATAAGGGTGGAAGATACGGTTCATTAGACCCATGAATGTAGCTGGAGCGTTCGTCAGACCGAATGGCATAACCATAAACTCGTAGTGACCATAGCGAGTCCGAAAGGCGGTCTTCGCTCTGTCCTCGTCCCTAATCCTCAGTTGATGATACCCTGACCTCAAGTCAATCTTTGAAAAACAGCGGGACTCCCGCAACTGATCAAATAAATCGTCAATCCTCGGTATCGGATACTTATTCTTCACCGTTACCAGGTTCAACTTCCCGCAGTCTATACACAACCTCAAAGACCCATCCTTCTTCTTTGCAAAAAGAGCTAGAGCTCCTTACAGCGACGTACTTGGCCGCACAAATGCCTTGTCTAGCAACTCCTACAACTGCACCTTGAATTCTCTCAACTCAGCCGGTGCAAAGCGATATAATGGTATAGAGATAGGAGCCGCTCCTGGAACAAGATCAATAGAGAACTCCACATCTCGGCTTGGCGGTAACTCAAATAAAACATCAGGAAAGACACCCGGATAAGCGCACACCACATGGGGTAGCACTCATCGAACCCGAACTGACTCATCCAACCTGAGCGCAGAAAAGAGAGAACCCAAGTCTCTTCAAACCCGAGAAGCATCGGGTATAGACACCAAGGCCTCATCCCAATCACCTACAAAGTAAAAGCAATCACCCTCCGACGTACAGATCGACACTCTCCATCGCTCACAATCTATAAAGGCACAGTAGGTAGTCAGTCAGTCCATCCCTATGATGGCATCAAACATGGTCATGTCTAGAATAACAAAATCAAACTCTAAACAACGACCAACGACTTCCAACACGCAGGATCTACAGATAAGACTCAACGTCACACTCCCATTGACTGGGGTCTCCACGCTCATAGTACCACCCAACCAGTCCATGTCCAGCCCCAAAGCTGATGCAAAAGTAGATGATATAAACGAATGTGATGCTCTGGTGTCGATAAGAATACTGGCCCATGATCTAAAAACTAGAAAAGTACATCTGATCGTGGCTGGTGTAACAGTAGCATCAGATGCAAGTGGTGCTTTGGAAGCACTGCGATTGGTAAGAACATAAGCCCTAGCCTGTGGTGGTCTGGTCTGCCCACCATAACCCTGAGTCGATGGTTGCCTCACTGACTGAGTTGAAGCACCTCCTTTTGCAAACCTAGAAGTCTGAACCCGAGGCTGCTGCGGAGCCTAGCACCTTTGTACAGATGAAGCAGCTGACGCTCATGTCGCACCCTAGACATTTCTCTCTCTGAGACAGTGTCTGCGAAAGTGCCCAAACTGACCACACCAAAAACAGATAGGTGGGTCTCTTGCCTGTGATAGGACGGGGGCTGAACTCTGAGTCTGGCCCTTCTGTGGGCACTCAACTCAATGATGTCCTGGTTGTCTGCATCTATAACAGATCAACTCTCTATGCTCTGGCCTTTCTATCGAGGTCACTAACAGTGTAGGTGCAGACGACTACAGTTGATACGATCCAACAACATGAGAACTAGGTTCAGACAACCTCTGGCACTTTTTTTCACGCCTCTGGATTTGTGCTTCTCCACTGCCCTGTTGGCTCCCGCTCTCTCTAATCCTGGGGCTGTCTGCTAACGAGTTCTCTACCCAGATAACAGCTTCCACCAGCTTGATATACACCTCTACATCCAAAGCTGCAACCTTATCCTTGATAGCAGGTCAAAGTCCTCTCTCAAACCTCCGAGTGCACAACTCCTCTGTCGATACCATCTCTAGGGCGAACCACGACAGATTCGCGAACTTGGCCTTATACTAGACCACGGAGAGATTCCCTTGAACAAGAAAAAGGAACTCCTCTCGGTACGTATCTCTCGAAGATCTCAAGAAATACTTCTCTAAAAAGACTCCCGTGAAAGCAGCCCACGTCTCATCCACCGTGGTCTTGGCAAACTTTTACCACTCTCTAGCATCTTTCGGCAGTTGAAACGCCTCCAACTTTACCCGCAAAGCATCCTCCTCGATATCCAGAGTATCGAATATCGACGTGGTCACTTCCAACCACTCTGTAGCAACTTTGGTGTCCGATTCCCCAGCAAAGGTTGGAGGATCCAACCGTCAAAATTTTCTCATAGCCACAGAAGCCCTTGATTCAAGAACCCGTACACTAGCCCTGGTTGCTTCTGCCATAGCTCGCATAGTGGTAAGCATCTCCTGGACATAAGCGCGACCTCGGCCACGGTCTCGGCCATGACCCCGTCCTTGCACTCCCCGCGCAGACATAGTTCTATAGGAAGCAATATAAACAGGATAAGCTTTCCTACAACATGTTACTACGTAACAGAAACACAGAACGCACATAAGCATGCTATCACGTAGCCACTTAAGGTTGTGCAAACACATCTCACATATCGGGGAGAACTAACAAGACTGGCTCATCCATTTGGATAACCTATTCAGATTCTCTACTAGAAAACACGTTGGCCAAACGTGTTTTTAACTTGGCTTCCAAATCTGTTATTACAAACGCCCTAAGGTAAGACTTATTAATCATGAGATTCAACTTTCATACCCACATATACACACCTATCATACTCAGAAAGCTATTAACATGTTATAAACTAACATTTAAACACATGCAAGCAAGTATACACAATCAACCTCAGGAGGTTATAAAGCCTCTTTTTCATGGCTCTTAGGTATTCGAACCCAGATATCTGATATTAAGTTGTCACGTCCTAAAATTCGAGGTCACGTGAAAATTCACCAAACATCCGTTTTATATAAAAACATAGATTTTCATACACTGAAATTCGCCAGTTAAAACCAATGAAATACCCAACAAAGATATTTCTCATAAATAAAAGACATACAATTTTAATATGCATATAATATATCGCCTTATGGCGTACAAAATCTGCCTTTAGGAACAGGCATACCAAAAAAAAACTATAACAGTATTTCGCCACCACGGGCACCATCAGAACAACTCATAATCATCATCCACATCATCACCTGAAAAAGATTTTATGCAGAAAATTCTACCCGTGAGCCAAAATTCAATAAAAACAGACAGTAAAACTGTAAAGTAGAAAATTTGCAATCATAAATAGTAAGAGCGTACTCAACCACAAACCCACAAGATTTTATGTCATAAAATTCCAAGTTTCCCGCCAACCTCCAAAACATTTTTTCCTTCACAACCAAGAATTTATACAATGCAAAACACATTTTACAGTTAAAGGAGAAATAGTAACCAAAAACATTGTTCCCTCACGAAATGCACCATCGTGAAAAAAGAAGAATAAGATTCTATGTACCGACTCCATCACAAAAGGATAGAGGTAACAATTATAGACTCCTGCCCATTACCTAGTTCTAGCATCACTCAAGACCTGCTAGATAATGACAAGTTCTATACGGAGAACTACGACGCAAAAGCTAACTTTACGGGCGACAACCCAAGGAAAAAGAGCACCCAAATCGACCTTCTTTATGGGAACTACGCCGAAGGATAACAAAGGTACCTATACTGCGCACGTTTTTGGACTTTCACCGAGGGGAACTCGTGCTAAATACCCATCATCCTAGTATATCTAGATAATTTTCTAAAAATTAAACTGTAGCATCAACTACAAAACCTTTTCGCAAATATACATTATACATGTATATAGATCCATCCATCAATATGAAGATCAACAAAATATTTTTAAAATATTTTTTTTCGTTTTCAACAAAACGTTTCAAAAACTGAAACTCAATCCCAAAGGTGAGCTCCAAACCTCCAAAACATCGAAAGTTGAGATTACTATCAAAAATCATCATTTTTTACCATTTTCAAGAACAACTCTTTGAAAATCATAAAATAACATGTCATACAATGTAATAAACCAAGAAAAGGAAAAAATATGCTTTTTATCCAAAAAATTAAGGTTTAAACATAAATATGACATTTCATACATTTTCTACCGATGAAAAAGCATACAATTATATATAACACTCTAATACAGCAGTAGGGTCTAGAATCCTACCTTGGTGAGTCAAAACTCAAAACCTCAAAATTTGAACCATGTCGAAAATAGGAATTTGATCGGCTGAACACGAAGCTAGCAACGTGAGTAGTAGGGATCCACAAGCTGATCGTCAAAAACTAGGCTCGGACAGGTCAAATATGTAGAGAGAAGGTAGAGAAAATGGAAGAAACAAGCTTTCTCCAAACAGTCCAGGAGCTGGAATACTTATAAGCTCGGCAAAAAGGCAGTTCAGTCGACTGAAGATGCCACTTCAGTCGATTGAAGCTCCTCGAAAAACATGAACCGCCATAGTTCAGTCTACCGAACCTCCTAGTTCAGTCGACCGAACTCAAGAAAACCGGTTTAGTCGACTGGACCAAGCCCTCCAGTCGACCGAACCCAAGAGTCTCAACCTACTTTTTTTGGTCTCGGGATTTCTGTTCTAAGGCCAATTAAGGAAGTCTAAACGGAGTCTGAAAAAGCGTAAAACATATCTATACATGCTGTTTTACAATGCCAAAGCATAAATCATGCATCGATGATATAAATAATATGAAAGAAACACGTCATCATTTATTTATATAAAAAATAAAGCGATACAGGGTCTCACAAAAAATATTTTCTATTACTGAAATATTATCTAAAGTAATAGAAAATATATTTTTGACTAATACTCCATGAACATATTTCTTATTTAATAGTTATATCTAAACTATGATCGGCGTAGAAAAAATATACATGTGTAAATGAAAAAATATATTTACAGAAATTCTAATCATTATTAAAAAAATGTGCAGTAATATATTAACATTCTACATAAGTTCTAGCAGTTCATAAATGAGAAAGTAATTAATTTTACTTTTTAAATTTTTAAATAAATCTAAAAATTCGATTTTAATTTTTTTAATTTTTGCAAAATTCTATTTCTAGTAGTATTTGTAGAAAAATGTTGAAATTAAAGCGAAAATGCTCATTATACCATATATTCAAATTTCGGTTCTTCACTCATAGACAATGGATGTTTCTTTTCTATTATATAATCAACAACATAATTTTGTGCACGTTTAGAATCATAAGAAAAATTAAAAATATTTTTCGTTGGATTCCTACTAATTTGCAATTGTGTATTCAAATTAAGAGGTGTATTGGTTAGGTGAATTTTTGAATGTCTAATTAAGTGGCTAGTACCACCCGATGCGTTACCCAAAAAATATTTATTACAAATTTACATTTAACTTTAACAGTAACACTGCCAAAAGAATTTTTTTCAAAAATTATTTTAGAAAATTTCTAAATACTTGACGTCCTTTTAGTAAATGCAGCGGCGGATGCGGATGCAGATACAGTAAGAGAAGATGAAGAACCAATGGTTGAAAAATTAGGAAGGGGAGTGGGATTAGAACCATTTGATAAAAATGTAAAAATATTTTCTTCTTCGTTAATGAAAAATATATTTGGATCCATAAATAAACTTAATAAATTAAAATATATATTATAATTTATAAAATTAAAATAAATTTAAAATATTAATGAAGTAACGAAAAATATATAAAGTTAATATTTTTTAAATAATAACTACAACACTTTTAAAAAAATTACAATTAAAAAAATTACAAAATAAATTTAATACTGAAAAAAATTTGCAAAAAATAAATTAAACCGAATTAAAAAACTATGATATTTAATCTTGATTTTGATCAATTAAAACTATTAATCTTGATTTTCAGTCTTTGATTCGCTAACAGTTGTAATTTTTACTGAATATCACCAAACAATCGAATTACAATAGAAGAGATTAAGTGAGTAAGAAAGTAGAGAGATGAGGAAGTATTTAGTATGAATTTTTTCAAATAAAAATGACCCTATTTATAGGGTCAAAAAATGTATTTTTTTCAAAACTCAGAACTAGGCGTTAGGCTGGGCTTGGCCCAGCCCCAACAGCTCTTTTAATCAACAGCTAACTAATCTCAGTCGTCCATTTGAATTTAAAATGGATCCAAACCGTTGATGAATTCTTTGATCGTTAGGCCTTGGGCAAGGCCGGGCTGGGCCTGACTACCCTTTAAAAATTCAAACGATAGGCCAAGGCGCTGAGCCATCAGGCTGACAGGTCGGACCCCGCCCCGCCCCGGCCCATGAGCTCAAAGGGGTAGGTTCAGGTAGAGATGCACATGGGTCGGTTTGATTTGATTCCGTACTAAATTTAGGAACGAACCAATTTTTATCGGTTCCAATTTTCTGGAGCCATAACCAACCTAATCATATTGTAGAACTAAATCAAACCAAACTAATAAAAATCGGGTTAGTTCAGTTTGGAACCACAGTTCCATAAATTTTAAAAATTACTTTGCACGCATAAAAAAAATCACTATGTATAAATTTTAAAAATTTAAAATGAATAATAAATAAAAGTTAAGACTCATACATTATAATAAAAACATGAAAGAAAAGTTTAAATAATTATTTTACAATTTATTTAGTAAAAAAATAACAAATATCTAATAGAAAATTTCATATAAATAAACGATATATAATAAAAAATAACAATTAATGATAATTATCTAATCTAATTACTCTTTTTTTTAATTTGTAAAGTTAGAAAAAAAATTTATTTTTTCTATATGAATCTCACAATAATTATATATGTAATCTAATTATTAATATTTTTTATTTCTTTATATATATATTTGGGTTGGTTCAGCTGAATCCCAAACTAATCCAAGAACCGAACCAATATTATCGGTTTGCCTATTTGAAATCCAGGATTAAACAATTACTTGTAAAAATCAAACCAACCCAACCCATAGAGGTCGGATTGATTCGATTTTTTAATTTTTTGAGTTTTTCGAGTCTCTTGTGCATCCCTAGGTTCAAGTCCGAAAAACTTATATCAGGTGGGCTCAGGCTTGTCTCAGGACATGCTCGGTCCGCACAGTGTCTGGTTTCGGGCGGGCCACGGGCCAAAATTACAACATTAAGTGTGGTTGACGAGGCTTCTAGGTCGTGGCTTTAAGCCAAGTTTTTAATTTTTTATTTAGAAGTTATAAAAAGAAGTTAATTATCAAATCATATTTTTTTCTTTATGATGATTTAAAATTACTTTTAAATTAAATATATATTTTTATTTATTTAACCTAAAGTAAAAATAATTAGAATTTGATTAAAATTTAATTAAAACTTGATTATATTTTAATTAAAAATTGACTTTTAAGTCATATTAGCAAACGAAGCGGATATTGCTTCTATTACCTAGTCATTGGCCTTGTTTGGGCTAAATTTTAAAGATTTTATATATTTTTTGTCTTTATTTTTTTGATTATTTTTTAATTTTTTTAAATTTTCTCGATAAAATGAATGGTAAAGATAAGAATTTTAAACAAAAGATTAAAAAAAATAAAGACAAAAATAAGCAACATTAAGTTTGAATTATTAGCATATTTTGACTTATATTTGTTTTTAAAACTTTTGTATGTTTTGATTAAAAAATTTTTTTTTTTTTGGCTATGCTAGATCATAAGAGTAAAAAAAATAGTAATTTAAGTATATGATGAAAAAATTCATTAAAAATAAAAATAAATAATTATTTCAAACATGCCATTATAAATTGGTTATCTCAATTTAAAAAGAGAAATTTAAAAATTAGTCCATTTTTTAGGATATCATAAGAGATATAGTCTCATAATTTTTTTAATAGATTTAGTTCTTTATCATTTAAAGTAATTTTTTAATGTCTTATTTACCCACATTTAAAATATTTTATTTTTATTTTTTAATTTATCCTCATTTTCATACATATATATATTCCAACCATTCCATTACCGAATCTTGAGAGAGAGATCTCTCTCTCTCTCTCTCTAAATCTTTTAATTCTTCCATTATCGAATCATGAATCTTCCAACCCTTTCATTACCGAATTCTGAGAAAAAAAAATTTATCTCTCTCTCTAAATCTTCAATCCTTCCATTACCGAATCTTAAGAGAGAAATTTTCTCTCTCTCTAAAATTTTCAACCCTCCTATTATCGAGTCCTGAATCTTTCAACCATTTTATTACCGAATCCTGAAAAAGAGAAAATCTATCTCTCTTTTTCACTCTCTCTAACCCTTCCATTACCGAATTCTTAGGTGGCAGTGGTGGTGTCGATACAGCGGAAGAGGGGGAGGGGAGAGTATATATAAAATATATAGATATAGACACAAAGAGAGAGAGATGAGAAAGAGATGGAGAGATATCGAGAAAAAGGAGAAGAGTCCGGCGGCAAAACGACGACGATGAGCGGGGACAAGTCGCCAGCGGCGACAAATAGAGTGGACGGCGGTGGAGGTGACGGCTACTGGAGGTAGCAATGGTGTCGAGTTGATGTGCCTGTGCGCGCCGCTGCTTTCCTTATTTCCTTTTTTTTTTCTCTAACTTTCTCAGTTTGCTTTTTTTTAATGTCTAATTTACCGAATCCTGATGATTCGGTGACGATAATTGTATCATGATCATATTCTCTACATGATCAGTGTGCAACTAATACAATTATTACATGCAAATTCTGTGTTCAATAATTTTTAAAACACTTATCTGTTGAATACTGATACAATTATCAGTTGCATACTATTGTTAAATGCACACAGCTCCACTAAATCACTGATGCATTTTATCAATTTAAAATTATATTATAAAAAGTTATTGCAACAAATACTTAATATTGATAAATGTATTAATGACATATACATAATGAACTGGAGTTGAAATATATCAGTAACTTATATTTTTTATGAAAATATTTTTACTAACCATTGATAAATGTATCAATGGTCACATTTGGTTGCGATGAGTTGAAATTTTATATCAAAACTAATAATTTTATATATTTAAAAATGTATAAAATTTATGCGTATAGTGAAATAATTTTGAAAATGTGTCGTTTGTTTGATTTAAGGAACACGCTATTTTTGAAAAATATTTGAAAAGATTTCAAATTATGATATATATATATATATATATATATATATTGTTATTTAATTTAAGAGATGTGTAAAAATAAAATATTAAACGTATTTTTATCAATT
>JAOTRH010058681.1:0-18786 GCA_034768845.1 Heliamphora exappendiculata
AATTAATTAAAAAAACTTAATTTTATTTTTTATTACAAAATATTTTAATTAAAATCAAAATTTTGAATTAATTAAATAACCAGAATAATAAAATAAATATGCAATCATCCACGTAGTTCATAGGTATATAAACACGATATTCATATATTCCGATTTTATGATCTAAGTGAAACACTGAAATATTTCAGTCTCCTAAACAGGATAAGCTGTAATAATTCTCTTTTATCTTTGATTCTTGTGTCCTAATTGCATCAGCCTTTTCTGATACTACTTGATATATAAATATATATCAAATCAGTCCTGTACCTATCAAAAAATCAACACAAAATAACGCGAAAGAGAGAAAATAGCAGGCCACCACCAGTGCTGCCTTGTCACTGCCTTCATGCGGCTCCTGTCGTCTCATTTGAGCTCTATTTTCAATGAAATTTATACTGTTGGAAAGCTCTCAAAATTTAGAATTTGTTTGTCAAGATATTTACTAAAAAACTGCCTGAAAAATGGACAAAAAAATAGTCCGAAGCACAAAAAACGCTATTGGCCACAATAGCACTGCGTAGCCAACTTCCCAAGGCTTTTTCAATATCTTCCCAAACTCTATTTTCGACATAATTTATACAAAAAGAAAGCTCTCGAAATGTACTAGTTTTACATGAAAAAAACTACTCGAAAACAACTCAAACAATTGTTGAAAAAATGCTTAGAACAGACTGCCGCCGTTCACCAACGCCGACGCCTGGAACTGCTAACTTCCTGAGACTTTTTCAACCTCTTCTCGAACTCCATTTTTAACGTATTTTATATCATTGGAAAGATCTTGAAAATAAAATCGTTCTGTAAAAAAAATAGCTTGAAAATAGCCCAAAAAATTGTCAAAAAATTACCTATAAGCCATTCAAGCCGCCGGCCTATTTGCCGCCAGTTTGGATTGTGATTTTGGTCTAATTTTTTTCTGGTTTTTGACAGCATTTTGAAATATGTTTTACTACTATTTTATGTTTAAAAAATTTCCCAACAAATAGTCCCAAAAACGGTCCAAAAAATCATATAAACTGCCGTTGAAACGCCGCCGGCAAAGCCGCTGAATCGGGCTATTTTGGTGATTTTTTCAACTATTTTTGACGTTTTATGTTATTTTTTATTCATAAATACTATAGAAAAATTCATCAAAAAAATCGTTTTAAACAATTAAAAAACTTATCGCGATCCGTAACCCATAAAAACCCGAACCACCGCCGGTGCCGCCTCTTTTCTTTGTATTATTAGATATAATCAGCTTGTTCTTAAATAATCTAAACAGATATTTTAAAAATAAAAATTAGCTATTACATCGATTCTATGTCTCAAAAGCTCACATTCGATTTATCATTGTCAACCTTCGTGATTAAAAAAAATAATCATTATTCACAAATCATTCAATCAAGCATGATTTAATGACGATCATAAAATTAAAATTAGAACACCTGCAAAATAAAATTAGTAACAGTTCTAAAACTACCCACCCCCGATAATTGAAACTAAAAAACAAAATAGCTCTTATACCAATTGTTGGAGGCAAGATTGCCAAAATTAATATTTTTACAAACGATTTTTGATAAAAAAATTAATTGGCCAAGAAAACGCCAAAATAGGCTCTAAATAAGACTTTTGACGATGAACGATCAAAATAAAATTCGTGCACCCAAAGTTAATTTAGAAAAATACATTTTTACCGGTCGAATCTTCAACTACGATTTGAATCCGAGTTGAAGCTCATGTCAGATTTTCTACAGTATTCCATTATGCAATTCTTAAATATAGGGTGAACTACAATTTATCAAGAATGCGTACCGGCATAACCTAGACAGATTTAGTATTAGAAGACAAGTTATAAAACTGGTTCAGACTACCTGCATATTTATAGGGCTATAGCAGGGACCTGGAAAGTAATTATGAGTAAAACTTCCAGTGAAATACAGACACGTATTAGCGGTATCTGCAATTATGAAAAATTAACAGCGATTTCTTTAATTTTTATAAAACACTAAATTATAGTTCACACCACTAAAGAACTATAATTGTAGTCTAACCCATAATCTCAAAATCATATAGCATTGAGCTCCTGTTATTAAATACTTATCATTTCTCCCCACGTTAAGATTTTCGATACCTGCCAATTAAATTTAATTACTGATAATATAATTTAATCGGCATCTTGATATTTATTAAGCCTTTTCATTTAACTTATTTGACCGTCGAATAATAAATTCACCTGCAAGGCTTGACCCGGTCAAAACTTATAAGTTTTCTTAAGAAGATATCGTCAATCTCAATCTTTTGGGACATGGATTGCGTCAATAATTAATATTCGCTATATAAATAATACCGCTATCTAACTCACAGGGAATATAGATCCATATAAGATCGTACCCTCTAATGAATCAAAACAACGAATATTAAATATATACAAATTAATAATTATTTTAGGATATTTCAGGATTAAGAGGATAAGAACTATTCATAATAACCTTATGGTATGAATTAATTTATATAGTTAGTATAAAATTAATTACCCAAAATGTCCCGTTCAATACACACAAAATGTACAGGCACAGAGAGTTGAAACAATGGATGACGCTATTATCTATTCCCCGTAACCTAGACAGGTTTATTAAAACTCTATGCTACAGTCGTACCGATGGTATGTCCATTTTTATTTAAACTGTGAGCATAAAATTTATATTCTGCAAGAACCTAAAATCTGATCTTCTGTGTGCAAGCTGTACTCTACACACCAGATTAAATACTATACAGAATATAGGATATCTATGCATAACATTAAAGAAATGATACACATACATTGCTCATAAAGATTTTTATAGAATAAAAAATTAATTTTATTAAAATAAAATTAAATACTAAAAATATGATTTTCAGTATACTAACCCTAACAGTCGGGTGTTCAGTCGACTGACCTATGGCGATGGGGTGTTTTGGGGAGTTTAAGTAGCTTTTCAGTCGCCTGACTTGGTGGGTTCAGTCGACTGAGTTCCTGTACGGGGCTGAGACTATAAATATCAACCTTATGTTAGATATTTTCAAAACCAAACTTCTTGAGTAAGTTTCCTTTTCTCCACCTTCTCATTTTGATGAAGTTTAGTTTTTGAGGCATCGAGTTTTGAATCATCGAGGTAGGATCCTAAACTCTCATGTCTTAAAAGGGTGCTACGTGAATTATTATGCGTTTTTACCGTTTTAAAATACATGAAAAGTGATTTTAGATGTTTAAACCATGTTTAGTTGGACGAAATGACTTTTAAAGTATTTTTATGGTTTATTACCAGTTGATGGACGTGTGGGTGTCTATAGTTTTTGAAAAGGTGGTTTGAAAATGGAGGAGTTTATGTAAAGGCTTGAAAATTGTGTTTTAGAGGTTTGGAGCTAACCCTTGGGGTTGAGCTTTGATTTTAAATGTTTGGTTAAGATGCGAGTTTATCTCGATAAATATGTGAATGTTATGATGATATGTATGTGGATATTTAGTACATTACTATGTGCGTACTTTTATCTGTTGATTCATACAAAAAACTGCATATTAAGACATGTGATTGTCCCGCGGTGAAAAACCACTAAGAATTGCATATTAGGGTAAGCGATTGTCCCGCGATGAAAGACCGCAAAGAGCATCATGATTGGGCTAGTATTATCCTACAGTGAAAGACCGTGAAAGAGTATGATATGCATATGACCTTATTGTATATTCTTACTGTATTGTTAGGTATTGTTAGATGTCATGAGGCGATGAGAAAGCTAATAGTTTTTGAGAAGTAAAACCGTTCTCTTTTGAGGCTCTTGTGAGTCGGAATATTCATATTATTCGTATTAGCATGTTTTGCTTTAAAATTCATGCTAATCTATTTTTTATTGAGCTTTGGCTCTTGTTGTAGGATTTGTGAAAAAAAATTTTAGGTGACGGTGATCATGGGTGTTGATCTAGTCGAGCCCTGCAGGTAGAAGACTTTTGTTTTGTTATGGAAACATGTATCCCTACATGTGGTGCCTATTTTTGAAGGCGTGTTTTGTAAGCGTTGAGGCGATATATATATATATTTGTATGGAAAACTATGTATGTGGTACTGAGAGATGGATCTAGGGCATTCTTTTTAATTTCAGCTGTTGTATTTTGGTTGCTTGTTCTACAAGTAAAAACCTATCTTTTTATAAATGGTGATTTGGTGGATTTTTCACATGACCTTGGATTTTGGGACGTGACAGTGGGTTTATAAGCTCGTCCGACGTCGATTCCTAGAATATAAACCACGAGTTGGTTGAGGTATGAGAAAATATGGATAACGTGTGTGTGCATATGTGTGAGTTGTGAAAATTGAGAACCTGAAATGGGCATAAGAAGATGGGATAAAATCTATGTGATGGGTTTATGTATGAAAATGGGTTTATTTTGCATAAGGAAAACCAATTTGCGAATGAGATCCTGGTAGAAAATGGAGGTCAATTTTTGATAAAATTATGTGTTCCACTTCACATAACCATTCTTGCATGTCATGCATATGTTCGTAGTTACTCAATTTCCTACGAGCCTCGGCTTGTATAAACCTTTTCAGGTGATAGTGAGAAGAAGGCTATAGACTAAGGAATGTGGTCGCGAGACTCGTTTTTTGTAGTAGTTGATGGAATTACATGTCTATTCGTATCATCTTTTGAGAATTAAATGTTATAAATATAATTACTTTTGCATACTTTGAATGGTTGTATTCGGATTGGTATTACCCTTGTTGTAAAGCCTTAAGGCCACGAACACATATTTTACATGCATGAGATGACATTGGGTATCATTTGAACGCAATTCAATGGGTAAATGTTGGTTTCTTTAAAGTTTAGAGATGTTCCTTTATTCTTTTAGTCTTATATCTATAAAATTGGTAACTTGAAAGGGTTATCTTTACGAATGTTTTGATGTGGAAACTAAGTTTTTGAAATATAAGCTTGAGAAAAGAGTCTAGAGTTGGACGACTCAAACAGTCTATTGAGTGGTCAAATGTGCCCCTCGATTTCTCACTGCAGGGTGAAAAGTACTGCAAGTAGTGAAAGACTAATCGAATGGTCTGACTGTATGGGCAATTTTTCACCCATTTTGTTTTGAAGCTTACTTTTCAAAGGGTGTTTTCCCGGTTCGGTATCTAGTTCAGCCAGAATCTTGTCAAACAACTCTCTCCAAGAACATATACTGATCAGGTTGATGAACAACTCTCCCACTATGATAAGGCACTACCTGTGTCTGTGTACTAGCAGTAATACGTTGTACAGAATCAGAATCCGGTGCATCAACACCCTGTTCATGATTTGTACCTATCCCGATAATCCTCCCACTATGATAAGATAATGAAATATCAGTGACTTGTGGTTTCTCTTCCGTTCTACTGGTATTTTCTCTTAATTTTTCCAGAATAATTTTACTATTGGGCTTATGATCCACAATATAATTCTCTTCCAAGAATCAGGCACTGGTGCTAACAATGACCTTCTGATCCTTATGGTTATAAAATAAACCACCTTTCGTTCCCTTGGGATACCCCAAAACGAATCGAAAAAACTTGAATAACTCATCATGGATCTTACCATCTCTATAAGAGTCATATTCTTTCTTTCTACTATACCATTCTACTGTGGAGTGTCAGGTGCAGTCAACTGGGATATAATCCCTTCTGATAACAAGCAGTCCTTAAACTCTCCAAAGAGAAATTTTTCACCACAGTCAGATCATAGTGATTTGATACTTTTACCCAGACACTTCTCCGCCTCCGCTTTCAATTCTTTGAATTTCTCAAAGTATTTAGACTTACGGTGTATCAGGTGAATGTATCCATACCTTGAGTACTCAGCAATGAAACTGATGAAGTACTCAAAGTCACCTCTAGCCCGAATTATTATAGGAGTATACACATCAGAATGAACCATCTCCAATGGTTTTTTAGCACTATAGCCTTTGGCCGAAAAGAGTCTCTTGGTTATCTTACCCTCTAAGCAAGATTCACAGATTGGAAGTGCCTCCACTTCCAATGAACTCAAAGGCCCATCTGCTAGCAGTTTGTTTATCCATTTTAGATTAATATGATTTAATCGTAAGTGCCAAAAAAAAGTTTGATTCATTAAAGAAGAAAACTCTCTTATATGATAAAATAAATGTGTTATTCATTTCAGTTAGTTACAGTGTATGAGAGATAAGAGATGCAACATATAGATTATCCACCAATGTACTAGAACAAATAAAATATTTATTTTTCTTCAAAATAAAAGAGTCACCAAAATGAACAGAATATTTGTCCTTTATTAAACTCAAGACTAAAAATAAATTTCTTCTAATCGAATGTACATAAATACAATCTTTTAGAAGTAACATCCTGTCTCTACTAAAACTGAGAATGACATCTCCTACTGCAACTGCTTCCACCCTTGTATTATTGCCCATGTGCAGGTAGATTTTTCAATCACTGAGCTGTTTGGTTTCCTGAAACTCCTGCAAAAAATTACAGACATGATTAGTGGTTACCGTATCTACACACCAGGTACCAGTAGATAATACCGTTAAACATGTTTCAACAACCAGTGAACAGAAATTACCTTATTTGTTCTGCTTACTGAGAAAAATCGGACACTGCTTTTTTCAATACCCAAACTGGTTACAGTGATAGCACTTGCCTCTCGACTTCTTCACACCAGCTTTTGGTCCCTTAACTGCTTTTGAACCTGTGTTTTCCTGTGTCTGAATATTTTTCTTCTTCTTACCCTTCGGCTTAGAGGAAGAACCTTTCTCAGCCACATACATAGAACCCGGCTTCCTAAGAACACCCTCGGCTGCTTGAATTTTCTTAAGAAGTTCTGCCAGTGAGTAGTTGAGCTTATTCATAGAATAGTTCAGGAAGAATTGCTTAAAACTTTCAGGCAGTGACTGGAGTATGATATCGACCTGGGTTTTTCCATCAATTTTGTCTCCAAGGATCTCCAATTCATTCAGAAGACTAATCATCTTTAGAACATGATCCCCAACTGGTGTACCTTCAGCTATGTTTGCATTCATTAGAGATCTCATGGCCACCTGCCTAGCAGCACGATTTTGATCTCCAAATATTTCTTTGAGGTTCATCATCATGTCATAGGCACTGGGCATAGACTGATGCTGATGTTGCAAAACATTTGACATTGAAGCCAAAATGTAACAGCGAGCCATCTGATTAGCTTTTTTCCACTTCTGATGGGCTTGGGTTTCCCTTTTGGTAGCCCCCTTATCAGGTACTGGTGGACATATCTCAGTTAAAACAAACTTGTAATCCTCAGCGGTTAATACAATGTCAAAGTTCAGTTTTCAATCAACATAGTTTGGTCTCGTAAGTTTATTTTCTTTGAGAACGGAAGCTAGTGGATTGAAAGCCATTTTAATAATGAGAATCACATAATTAAAAAAAATCGTTAATTATGATGAACAAAACTTTAAATTCATTTTAATTTGGTTTCTTCTACCATTTTAAAAATAAATTCGCCAGCAGCCTGGTAACCTGTGAATAGCATGCCACGATGGGTGGACGTCTACTATCCATCATAAGACCAGGAAAATCAATTTTTTTTAATTTTACTATCTAGGCAACTGACAATACCAAGTAAAATTAAATAGTTGACATAGTTTCGGTCCAGTATATAATAGCAGTGACTTAGATGGAGTGGATACTATTATAAACAGCTAAGTGTTAACCATCACCTAATCCTAGATTAATTGCTTCGCAATGAACTCTTCAGATGGAGAAGTGATCCACACTAACAATTATCCAGAATTATTCCTAAAAGAGGTTTGTACTGGTGATACCGCAATTAATCTGTCCGATGGGGAGGAAGGCCTTACTGCCAACATGCAGGATTTAATTGCATCGCCTACAAACTGGTGATAGAAACCGTGAGATTTATCTGTGAATAAATTTTCTCTCCTACTTAGATTTTTAAAATATTTTTTAGGGTTATAAAATGTTTAATTAAAATAAATTTATTAATTTCGAAAGCCACACGATCTGAAAAAATAAGTATCTTTCCATGTACACGATTCTAAATATTCTAGTTTATCAAACCATCTTTCAAAAAGTCACACGATCTAAAAGAACCAAACATATTTTCGTATACACGATTCCAAAGATTCTAATTTATCAAACCACATTTTCGTGTTTAAATGCGTAACAAATAAAATGTAATAAATACACAGTTTTTTCTCTAGCTTTTTAGCTAAGGTAGTGATTAAAGGCATTTATTTATTTTATTTTTCGTTTCATATTTTTTAAAAAATAATAATTTATTTTGATTAAATATTTTTTCATTTAATTAATTCAAATACCATAATTAATTTTTACGTTTTTTCAAGATATCCAATTAAAAAAACGTCTTTAAACGTGATATTTCGTAAAAAATATATCTAAAGTTTTTCTATTTAATTAAAATTAATTAATTAAAAAACATGATTTTATTTTTTACTAGAAAATATTTTAATAAAAACTAAAATTTTGAATTAATTAAATTTAAAAAATAAATAAAATCAATAATTATCATCCACGCAGTTAATAAAAAATTTAATGCAAGATATAATAAAAAAAATTTAATTTTATGATCGAATCGAAACTCTTAAAGAGTTTTACTCTCCTGTTCAAAAGGATAAGCTTCACTTAATCCTTCTTGTATTAAAACTCCTCAATCAAAAAATTCAAGCCAATCCAAACACGCCTGCCGCTGCGACTGTTGAAACAATGTTCTATTGGAAAACGAACACTGAATGTGCGCCTGTCTTGAAGATTACCGGAGAGGATTTTTCGAATTGGAGACCCACTGCTATTAGGACGGATGCTGCGGCGCTTCATGGGATTGGTTGAAAATAGCTTGCTTTTGATTTCTTCTTGGAACCCGCTGAAGCTAACTCATGCGCCGCTTGGATGGAAAACCACTGTTTCGCTCACTGTTTGCAATACAAAAACAGTCGCCGCAACCTTCTTGGGAAAACAATTTTGCTTGAAAAACCGCGCCAAGTATGGCTCTTGGACTGTTTGCCGAATCAGCCCCAACCTTTTTGGAAAAAGCGCTATTGCTTATTGATTGGGAATAAAACTGCAGCTTAAGCTTGGAAAAGCTTCTGTGATTGGCCACGGTTTGGCAATTGCCGAAAGCATGGCTTTTGAAGACCAACAATGGAAAAGGCGCTGCTGTGATTGAAACTTGTGCCGCGTTTGGGTGGTTTGCTTTTGCCGCTGGAAGGTGCTACGGCACTTGGCTGCTGCGGCGGCTTCCTCCTTCTCTTTATTTATTGTTATTTTTTATTTAATTAAAAAAAATTCTAAAAAAAAAAATAAATAAGCAATAAAAAAGAATTTTTCTACAGCTAAAACCACCAGAACTACCGTCAGTTGCCGCCGCCAACCACCTCTGTTTTTTCCATACATGTTCTTATTTTTTTCTTTCTAATAAATTAGAAAAAAAATTAAAAAACATAAAATATCTTTACATCGAAACCTATGTCCCGTAGACTCACATTCGATTTAAAAATTAATTAATCTAACATGATCAAACTCCGTGATTAAAAAATTAATTAAATAATCATCAACACATTCCATCAAACATGAAAATAATAAATGATCATAAAATCAGAATTTATAACGCCTGCAAAACAAAGTTAGCACAGTTCTAAATCTACCCGACCCCGATAAACCGTAAACAAAAAATAAAACGGCTCTGATACCAATTTATTGGAGGCAATACTGCAAATATCATTATTTTTCTAAAACGATTTTCGGTAAAAAATTAACGAAACGGGCAAACGCCGAAACGGGCTCCAAATAAGAAAATTTGACGTCGAACGATAAAAAATAAACCCGTGCAACTAAAGTTAATTTAGAAGAGTACCTCTTGCGGATCTAATCTTCAATTACGATTTGATTCCGAGTTAAAACTTCAGTCAGATCTTCTACTGTATTCCCTTACGTAATCCTCGAATGTAGTGTGGGCTACGATCCTCCGAGAACTCGTATCGGCAGAACCCCGATATCTTTCATCTTGAAAGACAAAATATGATATCTATGATATATGATATATGAACTATCAATTTCAAACTGGTTCAGCCTACCCGCATATACATAGGGTTATAGCAGGGACCTAGAGAGTAATTATGAGTAAGACTTCCAGTTGAACACAAACACATACCAACGATTTCTATAAATAAAGAATGACGCATAGCAGTATCTGTAATTATGGAAAATAAGCAGTGGTTTCTGCAATTTTTATAAAACACTGAATTATAGTTCACACCACTAAAGAACTATAATTGCACACTGACCCATAATCTCAATACCTTCTTGTATTGAGCTCCTGTTATTAAATGCTTACCATTTCTCCCCACGTTAAGATTTTTGATACCCGCCAATTAAATTTAATTACTGATAATTTAATTTAATTAGCATCTTTATATTCCTTAAGCCATTTCGCTTAACTTATTTGACCGCCGGATAATTAAATCCACCTGCAGTGTTTGGCCCGGTCAAAGCTTATAAATATCCTTAAGGGGGTATCATCAATCCCGATCATTCGGGACGTGTATTCCGTCAATAATTAATATTTACCATATAAATAATACCGCTATCCATCTCACTAGGAATATAGACTCATATAAGATCGCGCCATCTAATGAATCAAAACAACGAATATTAAATATATGATAAATATTAAATATATGCAAATCAATAATTATTTTAGGATTAAGAGGATAAGCACTATTTATAATAATCTTATTGTGTGAATTAATTTATATAATCAGTAGTCAGTACTAAATTAATTACCCCAAATGTCCCGTACAATACACACAGTGTACTGGCACAGAAAGTCAGAATAATAGACGACGCTATTATCTGTTTCCCGTAACCAAGACATGCCTACTAAAACTCTGTGCCACAATCGTACCGATGGTATGTCCATTTGCATATAAACTGTGAACATAAAAAATTTATATTCTGCAAGAACCTAAAATCTGATTTTTTTGTGTGTAAGCCGTACTCTACACACCAGATTAAATACTATACAGAATATCAGGCATTTTATTTGAAAATATACCAACCCTAGCAAAATCATGGTTTGAAAATCCTTTTCCCTTCTCGGTTTGGTTACCCTTTTTCAAGTGACTCCTTCACAAATATTTTTGGGTGGATGCTCTTTGAGCTTCGGGTGTGGGTTTGGTTGAAAGGTTTCTCTTTTAAGTTGGTTAGGTTTGTTTCACGGGCCCTGGAGTTGAGGGCATGACACGACCATTATTTTAGTGGGGCCTTTAATTCTACCTAGATTTTTCTTTATGTTTTGAGCCTTATGTGCATTTGGGTTTTGTTCAAGAATCAGGCTTCATCACAAAGACTTGGCTTATACTTGTCTTAGGCTTAGTTTGAATATTTCTTTTGATTATACTTAGGCCACACTTTTAAAATTTGGGCTTTTACTTGTCTTGGGCCTTTTGTTGGAATTGAGCCTAGATTAATTTTGACCTAATTAAATACTTTGGGCCTTGATTGTTATTTGAGCCTTATTAATCTTTAGGCCTTGATTTCTACTTAGGCCTTATTTAACTATGGGCCTTACTTATTACTTGGACCTTGTTTGAGTCTTGGGCCTTATAAAAGATTTGGTATTTTTATTTGATTGTGACCCATTTGATAAGTTGGGCCTCATTTAATTTTTGGGCTTATGGGGACTTGGATATTTTTATTTGGTCATGGGCCAATTGGGTCTTATGAAAAAATTGGGCCTTTATGTGTTTGTGCGTTTTCTTGAATTCGCTCATTTTTTATTTTGGACACTTATTTAGCTTGGTTTTTCTTTTATTTGGGTCTTTATTTGTTATGGGCCTCTTTTTAGAACATACGGAGTTATAAACCTAACCCCTTAAACAAATTTCATCATCGAAATTTAGAGCAGGCAAATGTTCCTAAGAAGTTGAGGATGATTGGCATGGATGATTGGCATGTAATAACCCGTATTCCTAAAACCAATATAAATGAAAATATGTCGAAGTTAGTCAGTACGTCAGCTATGAAAAGAAATTCTGAATCTAACTCCCTAGAGAAGAGCTAAACTAACTTAGAGTCTTCTTGTATCCAAGAATTGGGATGGGCTAAGCCTAGTATTGGTTTAAAGTTACAAAGCTTGAAAGCCTAAGTTCTTAAGCCTAATGAAAAAAGAATGGCCCAAAGTTTAAATAAGGCCCAAGTAGAAACCAAGGCCCAAAGATTAATAAGGTCTAAATAGCAATCAAGGCCCAATGTATTTAATTGGCCCAAAACACAAAGAAAAGTCCAAGTAAGATTAAATGCCCAACAAAAATAATGGTCCAATTCTTTTAAATTAAGCCCATGAATTTTTAAGAAAATCCATGGATCAAGTCGAATAAACTTTTAATGTTGAGCCTAAAAATATTAATTCTTTTAGCCTAAGAATTTTATTTCTCAAATATATATATATATATATATATATATATATATATGTATATATATTGTGTGTAGAGATTCTTTAATTATATAAAAGAATTAAAATATATTAGTCTTCTATGTGACTTTCCAAGCAACTTCCTTTTGTACTTTGACCACCCAAGCTCCAAGCCCTATATGAAGAACCCTTCCCCCCACCCTTTTCTCCACAAAATTTGGCCAAGAGATGTCTAAAGAGAGATGGAGTGAGCTCTTGGGAAGGAAGAAGGAAGAAGAAGAAGAAGAAAGAAAGAAAGAAGAAGTTGATTCAGGTGGGTTAAAGCTAAGTCCTAACTTCCTTAATCAAGAATTTGAGGTAGGCACTCCTAGAACTATTCTTAACATTCTCTTCTAATATCTCTCTATAATAAATAATATGATCTAAATAGTTATAAACAAGATTAGAAGTAGAAGGTTTAAAAAGAATCGAATATGAGATAACTTAATTGTTGTGTATGGAATGACACCTTGTATTTTGTTTTCTTTCTATGAGTTGAACAAGAGTGTTATGTGAATATTAATACCTCTAGAATACACTAATTTTAGAGCTTAAATATCATATATGGACCCAATACATAAGTTAAACAAGAGTAGGAACAAGTCTACCGAAGAAAAACCAAGAAAAAGCCCTCTTTCTTCACTTATCCGAATTTTTTGGTGAACCAAACAGTAACTTTTTCAAAATCTGTATGAAAAAGTTAAGCTTATGTCCAGAGCTTGATTTTTGGTAGAACCCAAATTGCAGCTTAAGTGCCTAAAACATAATTGTTATGTTTTTATGCCAAATGAGCAGAAAAATAGCTCACTTTGCCAATTTTTAGAACATTTCAGAAAAATTTCCTCAGGTCAAGCTTATGTTCATAGCTTGATTTTTGCGTTATCTTTCATCTAAAATTTATTTGGAGTGATTTGACTAAATAGTGTTTCCTAAAACTCGTTTTTACGAATCGACATCGTTTTTGGACCTTTTCTGTTTAACGAAATTTTTCCCTATTTAGAGACATCTATGAGCTTAGCTTTCTTCATGCAAAATGTTTCTAACATGTATATCTGTAAGACCCTATTTCGTTTTTTTTTCGTTATATATATTTGGCGTGTTCATTTATGCTTATGTGTCGTATAATAGCATGTATATATGTGTTTTACGCTTGTTGGAACTTTAAAATGCATGTTAGGTTGAATCCCAGGGTCGTTGGGCATTGTGGCGCAAATTAAAAAAAAACATATTTTTGTGGTTTATAAATATTTATGCTTTAGATATTTATGGAGATATTTTGAAAAGCTTGGAGGCTAAGTTTTTTTTTTCTCAAACCAAAATCTCTGCTTTCTCTCTAGATTTTTTTGGGGACTGGGCTCTATTTTTACGATCGAGTAGCGGATCATTGCCATCTACACCGAGGGCTACGCGTTCATCCAAATAAAATTTTATTCCGACAAAAGTTCGTCTTTTCACGTGGTTCGAGGCGTCGAGTTTTTGACGCACCAATGTAGGATCTTAGATTCTTATGTCATAAAGGGATGCTACATGCAATTATATGTGTTTTTACTAGTTAAAATTGCATGAGAAATCGGTTTATGTTTCGAAAAGTTGGGTTTTGGTTCAAAATCATTTTTGATTTATTTTGGTTGGATGAAATGGGTTTTAAGGCTTTTCTTTTGGTGTTTCCTTTTTATTTTGGGCTTGTATATATCCATTGGTTGAAAAAGAGGTGTTTGGCTAGTTAAATTTGGGGCTGATAAGCTATTTCCGTAGCTAAGGTTTGCTTTTTGTCGTCGCTAGTCGCCTGTTCTGTAATTTGAATTTTTTATTTTTTTTGTGTCGATACCTTTTGCTGTTTGTGTCGACACTTTTTTTGTTGGTGTCGATTCTTTTTCTTTCTGTTGGTGTTGAGTATTCTGCTGCTGTTTGTGTTGACACATTTTCTGTTTGTGTCAACACATTTTGCTGTTTGTGTCGACACTTTAATAGTTGGTGTCGACACTTTTCTTTCTTTGTGTGAGAAGAAGAGTTTAGAGATCGGGGTGAGTTCCAAGAGCCCGTGGTTTCTTAGAGTGTGATATTTGTCCGTGGTTTTTAAAAAGGAGGCTTGAAAATGAGGAGATTTGTGAAAATCTTGAAAAAATGTGTTTTAGAGGTTTGGAACTAACCCTCGGGATTGAGTCTCAGTTTTTAAATGTTTTGTTAGAAACGGTCAAACCATGTTTTACATGATAGTTGATCTCCATGATTGATGGATATTGGATCTTTTTATACCTGTTGACGTGTATAACTGTTTTACAAGATGTTTCGTAGTTAAGCTACATGCTGATTTTTTAAATGATTCGTTAGATGTGCCGTGATAGTGTGTGTGTCGATTGGGCATACGTTGCTCCTCTGTGGAAGTCCAAAAATGTGAGCAGAGTAGGTGCTTCGTGCCTTCGAATTAATCCCCGTAAATGAGGTGGTGGGTGCTTAGTGCCCTCGAATTTCGGGTCCGTAAACTAAATGGTCATTGTTGTAACTCCGTATAGAATTTTTCATTACCTAGCAGGCCTTAAGTGGTTCAGAACTAGGGTAATGGGTAGGAGTTTATAGTTGTTGTCTTTGTCCATTTGTGTGATAGAGTCGGTATATAGGAATCATTTTATTATCTTTTCTCGGCTGTGTGATCCGAGTGGAAAATCTTGTTTGTTACTTGTTTTTCCCTTAATTGTGAAATAATATCTGCATTGTTGAAATGCATGGTCTTTAGGTTGAAAAACCCCCTTTAAGCTCACATGGTTGAGTCAACTTTATACTATGTGATTGCATATATTATTTTACGGCTTTATAGTCTGTTTCTATTCGACTTCAGCTCACGTTGTGAAATTTTGTGCAAACCTTTTTCAGGTATAGGTTATCACGAGGAGTTGACCTAGAGGTGCCCGTGGTGACAGAAGACTTATTTTAGTTTTCATTTTTGTTTTTGAGACATGTATTTCTACATGTGATGCCTATTTCTAAAGGCATGTTTTGTACGCCTTGAAGCGATATATTTTATGCATGTATGGAACTGAATGTATTCTGTTTATGAGATATGAGCACTGGGTTTTCGTAGATGGTGTTCCAATAAACATCTTATTTTCATAAATGGTAGTTCGGTGGATTCTTTTACGTGACCCTGGAGTTAGAGTGCGACATATCTGTCACCACATAAATTATTGTGGCAAACAAATGACATTTAGTATTTTAAAAGTATTTTATGGTGAGACCAACAGATTCTGAATTCTTGAGTAAAAAAGATGAGCAATGCTTAGAAAGTGATTTATTTCCATGAGTGAGTCCAAGTCTTGGCAAGTGGTTATTTGACTCCAAGGGCTAATAAAATATCATAGATAATGAGTTTCTCTTTAAAGACTTAAAATAATATGGTTTGAGCTATTAACTATAAAATCGACCCCAAAACCTGAACCTTCTATTACTACTTGACAATAGGAATTGGTGCCCTGCGTTTATGTACGATTTTAATGAATTTCTAGGCACCGGGATTTTTATCACTAGAGTTTTGAGTTAAAGATCATTGAGAGGAGGTGGGTTGCGTATAATCTAATCTAGGTGAGAATACTTAGATATTACATTGAACAATTGAACTTGTGTTTTATCTTTTTAAAATGTTTCCATGTTTTTGTTGTGAAATCATGAGTTTTGAATGATAGCATGAGACCTTTACTTTAGAATGCATTGTTAATTTTAGTATGCCAATTATATTGTTAATGGTGTTAATGTCTTATTGATATATCAAAAATGTGATTGCATGAGACTTTTATGTAACGGTGAGTTATTAAATCAAGTGTACTATTTATATTATTGGAAGAAGTATGTTTATAAAAAATGGGTGATATTAATAATATACGTGTATTTCAAAGTGCCAAGTTATGCGGGTTTTTGGCCTGTTATATCCCGTTGAGGGAGGTTACCTAACTATGGGTTTTATTTCCCTTTGAGCGGGGGTTATATTTTTCCATAAAGGCTTTTGGACAGAGTCCTGGGTTATTGCATATACCATGCGTGCATGGTGGATAGTGGCCCTCATTTCGTCACATTACTATTCGTACATTGAGAATTGATGTTACGATACCGTCGAAACTCCCGATCGTGAGGTAGAGGACTACTTGGTTACTGTTGGATAAGAGATTGTGTCAGGAATGGGTATAATAGGTTGTGACTTTTAAGCTTTAGTTATACCATTATGTTGTGTTTAAGTTATTATTATTAAGCTTTATTATGATAATGAATATGATGAGTTGTGGCAGTTTAACCATACCATGAAAGTTATTCATAACGTATTGTAGGCAGTTAAGCCTTGTTAATAAAATTGATTATTATGTGTTGTGGGCGGTTAAGCCTTGTTATGAGAATTGGTGATTATATACTATGAATTACCAAGTCTTATTACGAGAAATGTTTATATCGAGTTGTGGCTATTAAGATTTAATTATCATTTTATGAAGTATGATAGTTAATTATAACTTATGAAATTTCTTGTATTGAAGTGAATGCGTTATGGACTTATCTTTTGGTTAAAAGAATGATGAACTATTTTTCAAAGATGTCGGTTTACCCTTAAAATTGAGTGTGTGATTTTTATCTTATTCATTATAATACTAAGTGTACTCTACTATAACCCTTACGGTTACAGATTACAGGTTCCGCTAGAAGGTCCATCGCTGTCGACGTCTTAGGCTTGGGATCGAAGCTTAGATATCATTCTTGTTGTTCTTTATTTTATGGTATGTAATTGTAAGACGTATCATGCTAGAAACTAAGAGTTTTAGTTTTTGAGGTGTAATGTATGGTATGGGATAGAATATCCTGGTTATAATGTATGGAATGGAATATCCCGTAATCGTATGTTCTTCGATTTAAATGAAATGATGTTTTTGAATTAGTTTTGTATGGAAAGATTTTATTCTTGGTTATTCTAAGCCTTGTTATTTCTTTGAGGCCACAGGAATAGTAGTAGAATCATGCCCTACTACATAGGTAGAGTACCTTGTGGTAGCGGGGTGTGACAAGGGTACCTTGCATAAAGGATGGGTTACCCTCCTTTTTCTCTTGTAATGTAAAAATCCTAGAGGCGGCAGGTGCTCTTGACGTTCCAGGTCCTTTCGTATTCCCCGGTCTCAACTGTGGTTGGTATGAGGATCTTGAGACTGTGTTTGAGAACTGTTGATAAGTGATAGCTTGGGTGTTGGGGTCATGGTTTTGCAGCCGATGTGGACAATCACGAAGCGAGTGCCCTCTTTGTCTGCACTTAAAACACTTCCATGTCAATTCCCTAGGAATATCTTTTCCATGGTTCTGTTGAAGGTTAGGCGGGGGACAAGAGTGTGGTGTCTGACAATTTTCACCCCGGTTATTTCGTACTAGACCTTTCTGTGTTGGTCCATTTCTCTTAGTCTAATCCCAGATTATTCTGGAATTAGTTAGCTCCCTTTCGGCTATTAGAGCCGTACGCACCACCTGAGCATGGGTAGGGAGTTGCATCATAGTGATTTTTCCTCTCAATGTTAGCTCGAGTCCCCACTCAAACTTTTTGGCTCTAGATTGCTCATCAGGAACCATCATCGGGGCATAACGACTCAGCTCGCCAAAATGGTTAGCATACTGGGTCACCGTCATCTTTCCTTGCTTTAGGCTTAGAAATTCCTAAACTATGTCCTACTTCTTGGTGGCAAAAAAGTACTTCTCTAGATATTGTAGACACCTCAATTTGATCAAACCGAATCTTAGGCACTCGTTTCGAATGCGCTCTAATGACAAAAATATGAGAATTGTGCTCAAGAATACTCCATAGCAAGCAAAATCGAGATTTTGACTTAAAATCCAAGAAAATCACCAATAACTTTTAGGCCGTGACAATTATATCCTCATGGCTACCACCTTTTTGAAAATCCTAAAACAGGTCGTGTCCTTGTTCTCACAGCCGCAACTTTTTTGAAAATCTTAAAGCTGTTGGAATCTGTGAATTCATTGGCCATTAAATTTCAGAATTCAATAGCAGAATTCAATTACAATTGAATTGGCCATTCAATTGGCAATTGAATCCTGGAAATCAATAGCAATGAGTGGCTAATGATCTCCTTGACTATTAATCTCCCTGGCTATTGATCTCCCCTCCATGATGGAGGGTTATATATACTGTCATCCCACAGGGGAAGAAGAGGAGACGAAACAGAGCAGAGAAAGAGAGCAACAGACGGAAAAGCAATAGACAGAAGGTGAGAAAGGAGAGATACAGTT
>JAOTRH010058721.1:0-18785 GCA_034768845.1 Heliamphora exappendiculata
CTTCTAAACCCTACTTACTCATTGCCTTACCATATGGTAGCTTGGCTCTTGATAGAAATGGTGTTTAGCATCTCATCATACATATAATATTTTAATGTAGACACGGACATTGTGTTGAACAAATTGACGAGTTCATTGTATCCAATTAATGGGGATTTTTTTGCAAAATTGACTCTAACCCTAATCTGTGAGTTTTGCAGATTTTTATTTACATGTCTATTTGATACAGCTATCTTAAATAGTGGTTAAGTGGTTACCTTTTGGTTTTACCTATACTATTTGTGTTCGATTTGTTAAAAAACAATTTCCTTGGACATATTTCCTTCATTCTCTAATTTGTTATTGCTAATTTGAAAACGTGTACGAGGGTAGAAAGATTCATTTTTCAGGTGGAGGATATGGAGAGCGAAATTATAAAAAGATGGTTGATACATTTGGATATAATCAGAGTGAAATTTAAGGTGGCAAATAAATTTTTTTTTTGATAAGCGGTAATAGAGAAGTTACTAATAGTCGTAAGTTATCTCTGTGGACCTTTAAAAGTCTAAAAGAAGAATACATTTACTAATATGATGCAGATGAGGAAAACATGAAAATCTTGTTGTTTGGAAGAAAAGTGGGTGTGGGTGTGGGTGTGGGTGTGTAAGAACTTGTATGGATTTGCTTCTAACTTAAGTTTGGGAATAGTGGAAATCGTTATAAGAATTTGTATTATGGCAAATATATAACATAATCTCTCTATCTTACTCGTCCTTGCATGCGCACATGCATGTGTGCACGTACATTTATTTTGCACCAGTTATGACATGTGTCTATGAGATGGTAACTTTGCCTAACAAAATTTTTCACTCACCTCAAATGGTTGTTTCTTTTCTTCCTTTCTAAATTTTTTGAATAAGATGGCAGGAGTAGTTTTTTTGTGTATTTCGATACCAGTTGTTTGATAATAAGTTTGTTAAAATTTGTTTTAATTGGTAGATTTAAGTCATTTTAACAACATTTATTGCCACTGTGACATATTCTGAGCTATTTGTAGATTCACTTTTCTCTTGACTTATTCCTTTTTGAAAAACACTGTTGGGCTCATGAATAGAATAAGTTATCTTTTGTAGGTTCACGTTACTTGTTGTTCTGAACTTAATATGGCAAGGGATGTAATAGTTTCACGCCTCTATTAATTGTTGGTGGCATGTTGTTGCTTCATAGACGTGGGATGCACAAGAAGAAACATGTGAAATATGTAGAATGGCCTTTGATGGTTGTTGTACGAAGCATAATAAAATGCTTCGAGGTTCAAGTTTAGTGTCTGCTACTTGATGGTGTGTGAATTATGTTTGAGGTGTGCTGATTAAAGAAATTAATGGGATATTAATTCAGAGTCTTCCATGTCCATATAAAAAATCAGGAAAGTAATTAATTATTTTGTTATAATAGTTTTCTAGGGTAGTGCTGAATTGTCACTAACAACACTTGAAAGGCATTTTTTTTTTATCTAGAATTTTCCTAGCAGCTATGGTGCTGTTTCGAGCGTATTTGGACTGTAGTATAATTTTTTTGACATCTTCATATTCTTATTTTTGTATGCCTTAGCTGATGCACCATTTTGGTGTGTTTTAGAAGAGTAGAAGCAAAGCATATTCCTATTGATATTCCCTTCACTTGCAATAGTCCTCAAAATAATTTTAATGAAGGCATGCATCTTCAGTGCTTTGGTACATCTTGTGGGATCAAAAAATGAGGATAAAATCAAAAAAGTATTGATGGTAGTTTAATGTTAAAAGTATTAGCTTTACGGTATGTTCGTAGTTATTAAATGTTATTTAAGTTAGGTTTGACAATCTTCCTTGGTTTATGTATAATAAGTAAAGATGAGTGTCAAACAAGGATGAATGTCAAATGTTTAGTATTGAAGAGTGCATCTGGACTTCGTACTGAATTGTAAAGACATATAATCTTGGTACGTTTTTGTGTGAGTTTGTGATCTCAAATGCCTGCACATATAATTACATTTATGTCTGTGTGTATTGTTGATGCCATTTGTGCTAGATAATGATTTATGTTAACTATTATTCTCAAATGTTAGTTTCTTGAATTTGATCACTCGAGCATTTTGTATCTCTAGGATTGGTTGAATATTGATTTTGAAATATCTGAGGACGTGAATTTTATTGCAATGTCATTTGTCATGTCAGCTGAAGTGACTAATCATTTTAAAAGTTATATTAGGGCACGGACTCGGGATGGGTAAGAAGATCTATTTACATGTTAATTCTCTTTAGTTCACTGTTGTTACTCATAGTAATTCGTTTAGTTCCATTCTAATATCGAAAATGGAGTCACGCACTAATTTCACACCTAAACTACATTATGGCTTTGTTTGCTCATTTGAGACACTTATAAATACAAATATTGTCTGCTTTGTTATTGTTGAATGCAGTTCATGACAAGATTTATACGGAGAGATTGAAGCACTGCAAATTTTTTTTGTTGATCAACCAAGGTCAAGAGACTGTTCAAAAGATAGTTATTGTCATTGTCTTTATTTTTAATTTCTAATTAGGTACTAAGTTGGAGTTTCTTTATTTTCAATTTCATATATGATGCTATGGAATTATTTATGTGATACATGAGTTTCAAAGGTTAATATATATTTGAACCTTGTTAATTTGTTATTGTCTTTGATGTAATTTAATTATCATTAATTTTTATGCCCTTATTATATTATAGGAAATAAGTTTCATGTAGTGAAAAAGATTTTTATATATAATATTATTTGTTTTACATAAATTATGTTTTTTAATCACAGTTAAAAATTGAGATTGTTAATATGTTTTTTATCACGGTTATATTAAAAAAACTAAGATCTTTTACAAGAAACAATCACGATTTTATAAAAAATCAAGATCTTTCATTGCTTTTCATCTCGATTAATATGTAAGATTATTTCTAACTTTTAATCTCGAGTATTAATTGAGATTAAAAGTATACCATCTCGATTTTGTATTTCTTTTTATTTCGATTAATAACCGAGATTGTTTCTTTCTTTTAATCTCGTGTATTAACCGAGATTGTTTCTGGGTACTTTTAATCACTCCCGAATACATCTCGATTTTAGAACCAAGATGGTATACCTTTAATCTCGGTTTATAACCGAGATGTTTTACGATTTTTGTAGTAGTGTCAGCTGTGTGATTCGAGCGGAAAATAACGTTTTGTTACTATTTTTCGTTAACTGTGAAACGTTGTTTGCATTGTTGAAATACATGGTTTTAAGGATGAAAAATTATTTTTGGGACCCATGTGAGTCGGGTCTCAAAAAGTTCTATAAAAGTACAATACAAACGGTATTATTTCTAGCTTTTAATCTCGAGTATTAATTGAGATTAAAAGTATACTATCTCGATTTTGCATTTCTTTTTATTTCGATTAATAACTGAGATTGTTTCTAGCTTTTAAGCTCGTGTATTAACCGAGATTATTTCTGGGTACTTTTAATCACTCCCAAATACATCTCGATTTTAGAATCGAGATGGTATACTTTTAATCTCGATTTATAACCGAGATGTTTTACGATTTTTGTAGTAGTGTCAGCTGTGTGATTCGAGTAGAAAATAACGTTTTGTTATTATTTTTCGTTAACTGTAAAACGTTGTTTGCATTGTTGAAATGCATGGTTTTAAGGATGAAAAATTATTTTTGAGACCCGTGTGAGTCGGGTGAAAACTTAAGATTTTATGAAGTAAAATCGTTTTGAGACTCATGTGGTTGAGTTAACTATATGCTATGTGATTGCATATCATCTTTTATTGCTTTATAATCTATTTTTATTGGGTTTCAGCTCACGTTGTGGGATTTATAAAAAAAATTTCAGGTGAACGCAGTTACGTAGGTTGACCTTGAGGTGCCGAGAGCTAGCTGTTGACAAGACTCTAATATTTTTTCCTTGTTATGTAATTTATACATTTTATATATAGATCATGTTTGGATGTAACATGTTTTATATTTAAAAGCATGCGTAATATAATTCTTATGGTCGTGGACCGATGTATGCATGATTTATATTTTCGAGAGAAACCATGGGTTGATTATTGCTTTCTGTTGTTCTTTTTACAGTTTTCGTTGGTTGGTTCAATGTTTTACAAAAAAAAATTGATATATTTTCGATTGGTTTATGCTTCATTCAAATTCTTGTATTTCGAGGGAGATTTTAGAACAACTTATACTTCTTTTAAAATGTATTTCTTTACCCAAAAATATGTATTTTGTTTTAAAGGCTTAGCTTTGGGGGCTGTGACCCTAACCTCTTGGGTTACGTTTTTAAATTAAATAAACCCTCGGTAGTGTGTTTTACAAAGGTTTAGCCACGTTTGCCTTTATAATTTTTCATTCGTTTGTGTTTGGACGTTTTGGTGATTGTTCGTGAGTTTTCGCGTGACCAAGAGTTTGAGGCGTGACATGAATCCTCCCTCAAACATTGACACCACCACTCATTCCCTAACTCGTGTCAAAATCTAATTCTTCAAAAGATTCGTAGTTCATCGTTTAGTTTCTGTATTACCTCTCTTTAACTTATCTATTTGAATCGGTATGAATATTTTTAAAAAATTATGAGCAATTGTCTCGAAATTAATTAAGGAAAAAATTTCTTTATAACTTACGATGTCTGTGAAAATCAGGGCGTTACAGGTTGTTGGACTTGGAGGCAATGCAGACGCCGAAGGCAATTATGGTGATAGAGGTCGATTGCACATTCGTTAATAATTTAATATTTTGTTAAATTCAAACTTCAAATATGATAAAAAAAAAGTTTAATCTTTCAAATTTGATGGAAAGTAAAGTGAATAATTAGATGTTACGCTAAATTCAAATTTCAAATTTTTATATATATAATTTAAAATATTAAAAAATTAAGATTTAAATTTTGGAGCTTCCATGGCACTCTTCACCAAAAAGGAAGCTCCAAAATTCAAATCTTAATTTTTTAAAATTTTAAATTAAAACTCATTTATTTAATATCTGATTGGCTAATATATTTCTTAAAATTAAAATGAATCTTCATTTTCGAAATAAAAAAATCCCTTGATTAGTGGTAGCTAAAAGTAAATTCATACCATTTAAAAAATATATTCTTAATATTTTGCAATCACCAATGTTTTCAAAACTTAAATTGCCACATATAACAATGGTATCTAAAACCTAACCTCATATTACCAGTACCACATTATCTAAAACTTGCAATAGTTTTCCAATCTATTAAAAAACCAATTCTGGTGAAATTTGTTTAAATCCTAATATAACAAATTCATAATTCCTGACCTGAAATAAGCTTTTTCTTTAAAAAAGTTTTTTCTTTTTTCTTCATAAAGATGACCCTTTGATCAAAAGTTCAAATTCCGGTTCTTCTAGAGAAAACGTAAAGTTTTTATTTTTGTTTTTTTGGTGTGAGCTCACATGTTTATTGTTAATTTATTTGGTTTCATGGGTTCATTTAATATGTGCTTATTTGATTGTTGAATGTTTCTCTTCCTATAATATTTGAACTTGGCTCTAAATGACGGCTAATTTTCTGTATCGTTTTCTGTTGATGTTCTAAACATTAATTTTTATTATTATTATTTTCTGGGTGACAGTTTCTGTTGATGTTCTATGTATTTATATATGCTGTGTGCTTTCTTTTTTTTTTCTTTTTTTTTTTTATTATTGAGAATACAGTAAAATTTTAAATTGGGAGCAGTCATTTAACTCAAAAAAAATAAATGTGTTCGGAATTTGAGTAAAAAAATTTCTAAAAAAAAATAATTAAAAAAATAAACTTTGTTGATTTTTTTTATAAAAAAAATCAATTGGAATAGCTCAAATACTTTTTTTTTTTAATAAAAGTAAGAGAATTTATCCACATTCCAACCTTTTGTGTCTACTTTTGGCATAAACAAATTTGAGATTGAATTAATAATTCCATATTCCATAATTAATTGTAATTAATGGTGTTGGATACACTATTTGGAACGATTTTCTAATCTCATAAATTTAGGATAATTCTATATTAAAGGGAATGATGGGAACGACAATTCAATCCATGCTCAAATGTCAAAAAAAAAAGTTTTATTATTATTTTTTTAGAATAATATTATATATTCTGTAATTAGAAAAAAAAGTATTATTTTAACTATTTTTTGTTTCTCTTTTATTTTAAAAAATATTTATTTTTCTTTAAATTTAAAAATATTAAAATTTAGTTAAATGAATGTATTGAGTGAAGACAAAGTCATCCGAGGTTAGGATTGAATATAATATTTTTTAGATTTGGCAAACATTGTGATTGCTACGGATTTATGTGAGTGAGATTTTCAATGCCCATTTGAAACGGTATTAGTGATTTACACGATAAAATATTTGGGATTTATTTTTTTGGAACTGTTTTTTTCAAGCAATTTAAGGGTAATTTTGATATATTTCAATATTTGGGACTATGACTAATTCTTTCATAACCATATATATTAGTATCGCCAAAATTACTCATAAATATTAAGAAAATCAAATTTGTTTCTTTCTTAAAATTATTTTAATCTCACAATAGAAATAAAAAAATTTAAATATTTACTGAAAGATTAGAAGAATCCTAATTAAATATGTACAATACCATATATTTACTAAAAGCCCTTAATTATTGCTTAAATATTTTTAATAAATTATATTAAAATTATAATATAAAATTATAATATTGTCTTTAGCACCAAATCTTCTGACTTTAATCGTTAGAATTATATTCTATATGCATGTTAGCAAATAATTTTTTAAACTCTTACAATAATTTGAGGTATTAACTTTAAAATGTCAATTTAATTGTGAATCAATCAATAAATTTAAAATATGTTATATATATGCAGTTGCAAATGAGAAGAAATGGGAAACTTTACGTTCATGGAAATAACTTTCATATGTTGATTAATTACAGTTTGTATTGTACTTTTATGGAACTAAATTTGATTGTTTTATATTAACTACTTCTTAAAACTTTGACAAGTTTTTAAATTTGTCTTGATAATTCTTCTAATTTTAATTTTAATTTTTGAAATATTTGTTTTTTTTATAAATTGCTTGAACTTTACCTTCTCAAGTAATTTTTCTTATAAATTTGATATTAAGAATATTTAAAATAAATTTAAAAAAATCTTGAAACAATAATTTATTTTTTATAATTAAGGTCCCGTGCACGGGTTTATGTTAGTATGATAAAAAGGAAAGTCAAATCTTTTAAATCAGTCATAAAATCTTATCTTAATTTATGATAGCATTAAAACTAGTAAATAAATATGGTAATAGTGAAACTCTTATGAGGTCTAAAAAAAAAAATAATTCTCAAATTTTTCAATATTTATTTGTTGAAAGTTATTGTTTTTGGTTTAATACTATGTATACAATATTCGTATATTAAACATTAATCTTTCCCTTTCAAAAAAATGAGAAGTTTCTCAATTTACATTGCATTATGTGCATTTATTCCTAATTTCTAATTTTAGAGTTTTTTTTCTCATGATAATTTTAGAGTTATATCCTAAAAATCCTATTATCAATGATTATGAAATAAAGGATGTATATAAACAAACAAAATCAAATTCTAATTATATTTTTTTCAATTTACTTAAAATCTTGTTAAGCATTGATAAAATATGGGCTATAAAATGAGCAAAATAAAAAAAAATCTAAAGCCATTTATTGGGTTATTCCTCTCTAAATATTTCAAAATTGTTAGAACTTTGAATCCATTTAGATTTTGACAATTATGTTTAATGTAAAATTCTTATAATTGAAGGAATTTAATTATTTTTATAACTCTTGATGTAAATCTTCTAGTTCGATAAGGAGTCATAGATTTATCCAAACTCATGTTGAAGTTAGGAATCCATTAGAGTTATGAGTTTGTATTTCATTAAAGTTTTGGGTTAGTATCTTATTCATATTAGAGGACAGAAATTTAACACCTGAAACTTAAGATACAAGTGACTAAAACAGGTTTGAACAAGTGCGGTTCACGCAGGATACAGACTGCCATCTGACCACTCGAGCGATGAATAGTTTTCTCAACAAAACATCTAGCAGTTTCAGTTTCATCGAAACTTGAATTGCTGGATTTGTTTGCCTATATAAAGAGGCACACACCTGACTCGAAAAATACTTTAGAAACTCATAAATTCAGAGCCTTTAAATATATTTTGAAGTGTCTTTCGAGTTCCAAATGACTATAACATTTGTATGCAACTTAAATGGATTTCTAAATTTATCGACGGAGGATTCGCAACTTAAATGGATTCTATACTTGTGAAGTTATGAAAATTCGATGTTGTAATAATCAAGTGGAGAACGATGTACATGGATTCAAAAAAATAGTTTAAGACGTTTGGATTGAGAATTTGATCAAAACCTGTGTGTGTCTTGTAACTGTTCAACTTCTAGTACTTGATTACTTGGACTTGGATTAGTCACATGATTTTTTACCCAAGTTAAATTTTTCACGTTAAAAATATTTTGTGTTGAGTTTGTATTGTTTGTTTTTTACTTCTTACACTCTACGACATAAATTGGTTAAAATTAAATACAAAATAACTTTTTCAAAAATGAACATGGTAATAGATTATAATAGTCAGAATTTGTTATGAATCTAATGCAAAACACAAATTTAGAACTAGAGTAAACGAGGAATAATTTATCCATGAAAATCAAAAAATGGTGTACTAAGACTAATAGTCTTTGTAAACTTTATATCTCGATTTTCTATCTTTCGAAACAAACGAGACAATAGTTCATTAAGCATGTGCTTGAATTAGCTCAGTTAATGTTTTTCTTTAAAAAAATAGAAAATTAATTAGAAGTTTCATTTAGAGGACTTGCATTCTACTAAATCCTAATCACTTTTTAAATATTCTACTAAGTCTTACTTTTTAAATTTATAATCTTTTTTTGACAAATATATCCTTCTCCTATTTGTCTGAATCTCATTTTCTTAATTGAACCACAAGATTTGGGAGGAAGAGGACATGCCAATGGCGGTAAGGCGACATCGAGAAAGAAGAGATGGCGACAATGATGAGTCCAGGGGCTACAGCAACAGGGACAGCTATGAGTCTAGGGGCAACGACGAAGCAAAGGCGAGGAGACGGCGACGGCGATATGGTGGTGGTAGTGACGGGGCAAGGGCGGAGGCAGGGGCGAGATCTATGTGTTAATTTTTGTTCTGTGTTCCAATTGATCTTCTGTGTGTGTGTGTGTATGTGTGTGCGTGTTTATGTGTTTCGATTAACGTTATAGGTAAGGTGTTCGATGAATGTGTGGATGAGATCAGACAGTGGGTGTTAGGCATTTGATGTTGAAATGATATGAGACATTCACACAAAATGTCTCATTTGTTAAGTTCATAGGCTAAATGTTTCATTTGTAAGCAAAATATTTTATTTTGTTAATGAGATATTTATATAGTCATGTATCGATAATGAGGCATTTGTTAATTTCGTAGGCTAAATATCTCATTTGTCAAGTTTGTTAAAAAAATATCTCATTTGTCAAGTTCGTAGACTAAATGTCTTATTTGTCAAGTTTGTAGGTAAAATATTTCATTTAGCGGGGGGGTGGTGGTGGTGGTCGCTGCGGCAGCAGTGGTGGCAGCAGCGACAGCGGCAGCGGGGACGGTGGTGGCGGTGACAGTAGTAACGGTGATGGAGAGTGGTGTTGGCAGTGGTGGGGAGTATATGTTATATTAGGAGTAATTTTAATATGAAAAATATAAAATATGATTTAATATAATATAATTCTTAAGTTGGACTTATTAGATTACAAATCTCCTAAATAGGACCTAGCCCAAAATCACCCAATGGCGGTGGTGGTGATGGTGACGGGGAGTGGTGTTGGCGGTGGTGGAAAATATATGTTATATTAGGTGTAATTTTAGTATGAAGAATATAAAATATTACTTAATAGAATATAATTCTTAAGTGAGATTTGTTGGAATACAAGTCTCCTAAATAAGATCTAGCCCAAAATCACCTAAACAAAAAAAAAGTTTTTCGCGTTTTAATTTCTTTGGTCAAGTTTTTAAAAAAATTTAGAGTTTTTTTTCTCATGATAATTTTAGAGTTAAATCCTAAAAATCTTATCATCATTGATTATGAAATAAAGGATGTATATAAACAAACAAAATCAAATTCTAATAATATTTTTTTCAATTTACTTAAAATCTTGTTAAGCATTGATACAATATGAGCTATAAAATGAGCAAAAAAAAAAATCTAAGCACCAAAAATTATGCAACGTAAAATATGGAAACCCATAGTATTCAAATAAAAATAAACAAAATTTTATAAAATAGTCAAAGTAAATTAATGTATGCATAAAAATAGAATAAATGAGATCTCGCTCTATATGTTCATAACTAATTTAGGGCGCAAATGTCTATAACGATATTAACTTTTAAAAATAAGACTTTATAGAATAGTTAATAAGAAGAAGAGATTTATTTCCAAATAAGTCCGTAAAATAAAACAACAATATGATTATCACTAGAAAATTTAAAAATTTTGTATCCACGAAATATGGCTTATAACTATTAGATCTATGACTTATAGGCCTTGTTTCTACGGGAGTCTAATAGACGGATTTGATAACAAATTCTCAAGATAGATTTATACCCATGTTTGGATGCAAAAGGCAGAGTTAAATTGTTTGTCCATCGACTTAGAAATTTTGTAGGCATGAGCTAAGTGAATCCCTTTGAAGAGGTGGTTAGAATTATTCGAGAACGACTAAGTACACTATAAAAATACAAGGTAAAAGGACAATATTGCCCTTAACAAATTCCTTTGTCAAGGGCATTTGTCACACCCCTTTCCAAAAGCCCAAAATCGATAAGAATATTATCACATCCTGAGATTGAACAGTTTTTCCTTCGCATTACAGCTAAGGTAGTGACTAAAGGTATTCAGGTGAGATATGAATTCTACTAACCCCTTTTTTTTACTTTGAGAAAATTGATGTAATCTAAAATCATCAAATGAGTAGTACTTGTACATGATGTGATTATATTTTTCAATATACCCAAATCGGCGTATACCCAACAAAATTATCAAACTGGAATTATTTATTTATAGGAAACAAGCAATTATACATGTTTCGAATACGCTATCCTATATCCCCAAACCAACGTATATTTTACAAAAAAAAATATTAACTATTAGTCCGGGATTATAAACTTGACGACTATGGTGAACCAACTCTAGCCATCGCTGCTATCTGAACCACAAAGGTTACAAGAGAGTGCATTTAGTATTATAATAAACAAGATAAAAAATAGTCATTCTACTAAAATATTATGCTTTTCATAAGAAAAGTATGGTATTGCATCCATTTGTCATCATAAATAACCTTATCAGGTTTTTAGAATCTTACAAATTATAACGAACTTTTCTCAATATTTGTAAAAGTAGCACTTTAGTCTCAACAACCACAAATTATGAAATTCACTGTCTCAAAATAAGATTTCTGGCATAATCGCTACAATGCAAAATAATCATGTCTCATTCACAGCTCATACCCAACAGTGATCAAGTAGTTGTCATCCTTACGACTAGGAGTTCCGACGGTACCGTAATCTCAATTCTCAATGCACGGATTAGCAACGTGATGGAATAAGGGCCACTATCGTCCAAGCACGAGTGGTATGTACTGTCCGAGACTTATAACCCGCAAAACCTTTAAGGCAAAAACCCCTGCTCAACAGGAAATCTCCCCCATAAAGACCAACAACACCCATAATTAGGCAACCTTCCCTAACAGGACATAAAGGGCCGAAAACTCTTGTAACTTGGCACTTTGGAACCGCATAACATTATCAAAAACTTTTATTTCACATTCTCATGCTTTGTAAAAGTGAAAAGCATGACAAAACTCTCTCCATGTTCTTGATCCCAAAATTTTTAATCACCCGGTGATAAAATCTCAATGCATAATAGATAGAGAGAGAGAGAGAGAGAGAGAGAGAGAGAGAACTAGTGGTCGATGACGGTGGCGGCTGAGCAGCGTCAGGCTCGCCGTGGTGGTGGCGTTGCGTGTTTGGCTTAAAAGCTCACTGTGTGTGATATATATATATCACACAAATCTTTTTCATTCATTAGTTTTGATTTGATCTTATCTAGAATCTTATTCAAATCTTTTTTAATCATTAACTTTGATTTGATTTTATCCATAATCTTATCCAATTCTTTTTCAATCATTAACTTTGATTTGATCTTATCCAAATCTTATTTATAATCCTATCAAAATATATTCAAAGAAATCTAGAAGTATTTAAAATTCTTATCGCTACAGTATTATTTGTCAAAATTTTTATTTTTAAAAAATTTTCTACGAAATATCACATAATATATTGTTCTAAGGAGTGACACGTATCTTATTTTTATTAACTGTCATGGTACGATTTATTACAATCTACCATCCTTCAAGAAATTTCATCATCGAAATTTTCGTACCTTTTTACTCAAAAATGTGTGGATACTTCTTTTGCATGTTCTATTCTCGTTTTCAGGTGGCTTCTTCCACCGAATGGCTCCGCCACAATACTTTTACCAAAACAATGACTTTATTTCGCAGAACTTGTTCCTTTTGTCTAATATTTGTACTGGCTCCACTTCGTACGTAAGGTCGGGTTTTAGGTCGACTGGTTGCACTGTTAGCACATGAGAAGGATCCGGCATGTACTTCCTTAACATTGAGACATAAAATACGTCGTGTAATCCTGATAACTCCGGAGATAGGCCCAATTGATATGCTGTGTTGCTAATTCTTTTAATCATCTCATATGACCCAATGTAACGGGGACTCAATTTCCTTTCTTTTCGAATCTCATTACTCCTTTCCATGGCTATACTTTTAAGAATATATGATCTCTGACTTCAAATTCTAGGTCGCGTCTCTAATTATCTGCGTAACTTTGCTGTCGGTCTTGAGACTGCTTCAATCTTTCTCGAATCAATTTTATCTTATCGATGGTGATTTGCACAATTTCAGGGCCAAGTAGCTTTCTTTCTCTGAATTCCTCCAAACAGATTGGGCTTTGACATTTCCTTCCATACAATGCTTCGTAAGGGGCCATTCCAATGGTCGACTTGAAGCTATTATTATTCACAAATTCAATCAACGATAAATGTTCTTCCCAGCTCCTGGCAAAGTCTAGTACACAAGTTCTGAGCATATCCTCCAAGGTCTGAATTGTCCTTTCTAATTGGCCGTCAGTCTGCAGGTAAAAGGCCGTACTAAACTTTAACGTAGTCCCCAGCGCCTCTTGGAGACTTGGCCAAAATCTGGATGTAAAATGTGGATCCCTACCGGATACTATGGAGACTGGTGTGCCATGCAAACGAACAATTTCACCAATATAAAGTCGTGCGAACTGATTCATAGGAAACGTCATCTTTACTGGTAAATAGTATGCTGACTCCGTCAATCTATCCACAATTACCCAAATAACATGATTTCTTTTGGTTGCTCGTGGTAACCAAACCACAAAATTCATTGTGATATGTTCCCACTTCCACGCAGGTACAGGTAAAGGTTGTAATAATCCTGTCAGCTTCTGGTGTTCAATTTTAACCTATTGGCATACTAAACATCTTGCCACAAAGTCTGCCACATCTTTTTTTCATCCCATTCCACCAGTATCTTTCCCTTAGATCTCTATACATTTTTGTGTTTCCAAAGTGCATCGCGTATGCTGCATTATAAGCTTCATTTAAAATTTGACTCCTTAACTCTTCATTATTAGGCACATATAGTCGATGCCCAAACCATAAGACATCATCCCGAACCTCAAACTCTATTTTTTCTTTAGCAATTGCCTCTGCTATTATCTTATTCACTTGATTGTATGCTAACTAGGCTGCTCGAATCTGGTCTAACAAGGTTGGTGTTATCCTAAGAGTTGCTAATAAGCCCCCAACTTTTCCTATTACAAGGGTGATTCCGAGCGATCGTATTTCAAAAACCGCACTATTATGTACAATCTGAAGGTGTGCTATACTTCTTGACGATTTTCGGCTTTGAGCATCTGCTACAACGTTAGCCTTTCCCGGGTGGTAGTGAATTGTACAATCATAATCCTTAATTTGTTCCATCCACCTTCTTTGTTTTAGGTTCAACTCCTTCTTGGTGAAAACATAGTTTAAACTCTGATGGTCGGGGAATATCTCACAGGTGAACCCATATAAGTAATGTCTCCATAGTTTGAGTGCGAAGACAATTGCAGGCAATTCTAGATCATGGGTAGGATAATTCTTCTTGTGAGGCTTTAACTATTTAGATGCATATGTTATCACTTTTTCATGTTGCCTTAAAACACAACCCAACCCTTGGTGTGATGCTTCACTATAGACTACAAAACTTTCATTGCCTAGTGGGAGGGTGAGTACAGGAGCTGACACGAACTTAGACTTTAGTTCTTGGAAACTGCGTTCACATTAGTCAAACCATTCAAATTTCACATTCTTTTGGGTTAACCGAGTCCAGGGTTTTGCGATTAAAGAAAAGTCTTGAATAAATCTTTGATAATAACCAGCTAAACCCAAAAAGCTACGTATCTCTGTTACATTGGTTGGTCTCGCCCAATTTACTACAGCCTCAACCTTTACCGGATCTACTTGGATTCCTTTCCCATATATGACATGACCTAAGAACACCACTCGGTCCAACCAAAATTCACACTTAGAGAACTTTGCATACAGTTTGTGGTCCCTTAGAATTTGTAAAGAAATCTTCAAATGTTTCGTGTGTTCTTCTTTACTTCGTGAATATATCATAATGTTATCAATGAATACAATCACAAATTTATCCAGAAACTTCTTAAACACTCGATTCATCAAGTCCATAAATACTGCAGGTGCATTAGTCAACCCAAAAGGCATTACTACAAACTCATAATAACTATAGCAGTTCTAAAAGCAGTCTTAGGTATGTCTGATTCTCTCACCTTCAATTGATGATACCCTGACCTCAAGTCGATCTTCGAGAATACTTTTGCTCCTTGTAACTGATCGAAAAGATTATCTATCATAGGTAAGGGATACTTGTTCTTGACGGTTACTCTATTTAATTATCGGTAGTTAATACACATCTTGAGAGTCCCATCTTTCTTCTTAACAAATAACACGGGTGCTCCCCGAGGTGAGGCACTAGGCTTGATGAACCATTTGTCTAACAATTCTTATAATTGCTCTTTCAATTCTACCAGCTCCGCAGGGGACATCCTATAAGGAGGGATGGATATAGAGGTTGTACCCTGGTACAGATTGATGGTAAACTCCACTTCTCGTTCTGAGGGTACTCCAAGCAGGTCTTCTGGGAACACATCTAGGAACTCACGGACTACTGGTACTTCTAAAAGTTCTTTTCTTTTCATTTCTGTGTCTACCACGTGCGCCCAAAAATCATAACAGCCTTTCTATAATAACTTTGAAGCCTTAATGGCTGACACAATACTAAAAGACTTCCTACTTTTATCCCCTTGAAAAATAAATTTCACTTCTCCGGGTATTTGAAGGTTACTTTCTTCTCAAAACAGTCTAGTGATGCATGGTAGGAGGACAACCAGTCCATTTCGAGAATTAGATCGAAATCTATCATGCTTAAAGTCATCAAATCTACCAACATGTCTTTGTCTCCTATCTTCAATAAACAATTTTTGTACACACTTCTGATTATCACTTCTTCTCCTACCGGGATAGCAATTGGTATTATGCAATCAAGAGGTTACATCTCTACAACTCCTACTTGTTTTATGAATGTGGGCGATACGAATGAATGTGTAGATCCAGGGTCTATCAGAATATATGCAGTTTGATTAAAGGTTATAAGTGTACCTGTCACCACATCAGGAGTAGCCTGTGCATCTTGTCAAGTAATGGCAAACACCCTTCCTGAAATTCTTGACAGCTCCATTGGTCCCTTTCCATTATTCTGTTCATTCCTTGCTGATCCGTTATTCTCCATTCTTTTACTTTCAATGGATAACTGTGCTACGACTGTGCTGCCCATCCCGATTGTCCACATTGAGTGGCTATGTGTCCTGGTTCACCACAACGATAACAAATGATTCATAGATTAAGTTTTGAACAGTCCCTTTTAAAGTGATCTGTATCCCCACACTGGAAACATCCGTTCGTTTTTTGCTCTATTGTGCTATCAGACAATCCTTTGTTTGATGGATTTTCTCAAAATTTGGTATTGCGAGCAGTAGATTGGTAACTCTGGCTTCGAAAAACTGGTGGCTTGGAGGTGTTGTTTTTGGAATTATGTCTTCCTGTGCTTCTCAGTGAAAGAGTATTACCAAACTTGCGTTTCTTGAAATTTTCTCGTCTTCTTTCTACTTCCTTCACATCTTTCTCTTTCATCCGAGTCTTGTTTACTAGACTTGCATAACCACTGATTTCAAGGACAATCAGCCTGGTCCTTATTGGAAAGTTTAGTCCTTTCTGAAATCTCCTACACTTTGTCTCATCGTCAAGTATCAATTGTATAGCATACTGAGACAATGCCGTGAACTTCATCTCATATTCGGCCACACTAATTCTTCCTTGCTCCAAGCCGATGAATTCTTGTTCCTTCTCATATTTATATATTATAGGCTTGTACTGTTCATCAAATGCCTTCTCAAACTGACTCTAGGAAATCTTTTAGGGTACAAGGGATTCAACTCCTGGTACCGGCCTCTTCAATAATCTTTCTGTAGCTTTCCACCAATGGTATGCCTCGCATCTAAACATGAAGGCTACAAGGTCAACCCATTCATTCTCAGGTATTCATAGTCTATCCGAGATGCGTACCACACTCTTCAGCCAATTTTTTGCTTCCATGGGATTAAGAGTTCCTACGAATTCTTTAGCACCCAAATGTTTAAACTGTTTGATTAAGGAGTTTTTCGTCCTTTTTGTTTATGTTGCAATCCACCTTACATTTTGTTCTGTTAGTCTTCCTATCACTTCTAACATTCTTGTAGTAGGATCAGGTGGTATTGATCCCATTTGAAAAGATGCTTCTTGTTGTACTTCATTAGGAATTGACGATGCCCCTTCAGAATGTTCCATACTTTATCCTATGATAAGAAATGAATGGGTTTAAGATTCGACACTAGAGCCTAACCCAGCATATAAAGACAACTGAAAAAGAAAATCAAGGGTTATCTTTCCAATCTGATAACATACTTAGATTTCCAATTAGAAACTTACGCATGCAGAATGCGTTTCCTAAATGGACTTTAAAGCCAATCAATCAGACGTTCGAAGACAAGCGTATGATATCCGGAGGCCTATGCCAAAACTTAAGAAAATGACTAATCCTACAGTCCACCACAAACCAAACTCGGACAAGTCTACAGAATCTAAAACCTAGGGCTCTGATACCAAAATTGTCACACCCCTTTCCAAAAGCACAAAATTGATAAGAATATTATCACATCCTAAGATTGCACAGTTTTTTTTTTGCGTTACAGTTAAGGTAGTGACTAAAGACATTTAGGTGAGACATGAATTCTACTAACCCCCTTTTTTTTACTTGTACATAATATGATTATATTTTTCAGTATACCCAAACCGGCGTATACCAAACAAAATTATCAAACTAGAATTATTTATTTATAAGAAACAAGCAACAGCACATGCTTTGGATACGATATCCTATATCCCCAAACCAGCGTATATTTTACAAAAAAAAAAACATTAACTACGAGCCCGGGATTATAAACTTGACAAATGTGGTGGACCAACTCTAAACATCCCTGCTATCTGCAACCATAAAGATTACAGGAGAGTGCATTTAGTATTATAATAAACAAGATAAAAAAATAGTCATTCTACTAAAATATCATACTTTTCATTTAAAAAAAGTACGATATTGCATCCATTTGTCATCACAAATAACCTTATCAGGTTTTTAGGGTTTTACAAATTATAACGAATTTTTCTTAATATTTGTAAAAGTAGCACTTTAGATTCAACAAACACAAATTATGGAATTCACTGTCTCAAAATAAAGTTTCTGGCATAATCACCACAATGCAAAATAATCATGTCTCATTCACAACTCATACCCAACAGTGACCAAGTAGTCGTCAATCTCACGACCAGGGGTTCTAACGGTACCGTAACCTCAATTCTCAATGCACGGATTTCCAACGCGATGGAATGAGGGCCACTCTCTTCCAAGCACGAGTGGTATGTGCTGGCCGAGACTTATAATCCGCAAAGTTTTTAAGGCAAAAATTCCCGCTCAATAGGAAACTTCCCCCACATGGAGCAACAACACCCATAATTGGCCAACCTCCCCTAACGGGATATAAATGGCCGAAAATTCTTATAACTTGGCACTTTGAAACTGCATAACATTATCAAAACCTTCATTTCACATTCTCATGCTTTGTAAAAGTGCAGACAGCAACATTTTTTTTAAAACAACACAAGTGCATTTGAATAAAAGATCACGATATCACAATTTTTCATACTTTAAAACATGGTTATAAAAGATATTTGAAACACAATCCATGCATTTATGTTCAAAATAATACTTAAGCACTCTCACATGTAATCATATTCAAAATAATATTATATTTATGTTTAAAATAATACTTAATCATCTCACATCGACTTAGGCGTGAAAAAACTCTCCTTATTCTTGATTCCAAAATTTCTAATCCTCCAGTGATAAAATCTCAATGCATAATAGAGAGAGAGAGAGAGAGAGAGAGAGAGAGAGAG
>JAOTRH010058732.1:0-18785 GCA_034768845.1 Heliamphora exappendiculata
TTTATATAAACTTATATAAACTTATAATAATAAATTTATTTTTATAATATAATAAACTTATATAATATAATAATTTTGAATAATAAAAAAATCAAAAAAATGGGCCGGGGCCAACCCAAAAGCCCGAACCCTAGGTTCGGCTTGAGGCTCGAGACTGAGGCCCAAACCCGTAACCTAAGTCCGAGCCCGTAGACCTAGGGCCTAGGCCGACTCTTTGGCCAAAAAGTCCAGTCCGATCAGGTCCGAAAATTCGACGGGAGCCCGTTGGGCCCGGGCTGAGTTTGGCCCGTCCAATCCACGGCCAGGCCGAGCCTAAATTATATTCCTAATGCACATCAAGAACTCACGTTACTAAAATTAATAATTTATAATTTATAATTTATAAAAAAATTATAAGTATTTGATAAAAAAATATAATTTATCACTAAATAGAAGAAAAATAGTTATAAATTATAACAAAAATTATAAATATTTAAAAATATTTATAATTTATAATTAAAAAAAAATTAATAATTATAATTTTGCCAAACACCTTTATAAATTTTTTGTTTTATAAGATTCTCCACCGACAGAATAATTTCTTTTGAGATTCTTGAGATTTTCGCAGGGCCAAACAGGCAAACACCAATTGCTATTCAACGAGACAGTGTAATTATTATTATTATTATTATTAGTAGTACAATTATTTTAGACAATTAGTAAATTAATAAATAGTGCTCCCGCGTCTTTCTCGGATCAGGGAGCGTGCTGCTTTCAATGGGCAGCATGCTTGGACTGAGTTTTAAATGGCATATTTTTTGATTAATTTTTTATAATTTAATTTATTTATTATATAAAATTTATTAAAATTTTTTAATATTTAAAAAATTAGATTTATACTTATAATTAAGTGATAAAATAATATTTATTTAATAATATTTTTATAAATTATAATTTTTATTTATTTATTTATAAAAAATTATTAGAAAATGTCACTCAATTTCTTAACTATAGGTATTTAATAAATTTTATTTTTTATATACTAATTAAACTCGATGAATTTTGTATAATAAATATATTAAATTATAAAATATTATTTAAAAAACATATCTTTTAAAACGCAATACGAACATACGGTACATTAGGACGTAGCACGCTGCCCCGGTTCATCTTTCCCACCCCCACATGGATTGTCGCTTTTAAGGTTGTCATCACCGTTCACCTAGAAATAACACGTCCTCCGTGGTGACACTTGTGGTCTCGCACGCTTTTCCAAACTCAAAACTACACCCAACCCGAGGACAGGATTGTGAAAGTGTAATGGGAAGGTACTGTGCAGCAAATGCACAGCATATTTAAATTTTATAATTTAATTTTTAAATATATATATATATGTTTTTTTTTTTGATTAGATTTGTTCATTAATTATTATTCGTTTAATTTATTATTTATATAAAATTTTAAATTAATTCGATACATATAGTTAAATAATTAAATAATATTATTTTATAAATAAATAAATAAAATTATAATTAAAAAAAAAATATTAAACAAATATTATGCAATCACTCAGTTAGAGATATCAAATTAATCTAAATTTTTATGTAAATAATAAATTCAATAAATTTTACATAATAAATAGTTTTGATCGTAAAAATATGTTTGATAATTAAAACATAAAGTCTGCACAACATGCGCACACCATATTGTGATTGTTTAACAAGTCTTGTCGGATTGTGTCGTGCTCGTATTGAGTTTGTATTAAAAATTTTTTAACACTAATACTATACATTTAACTAAATATATTGCTTATGATAATATTAATATTACCTGTTTATAAACTGATTAACTTATTTATAACCTATTTAATAATTTATTTGATAACTTATTTAATAACAAGTTCATATTTTTAATTTAATATATATTTTAATTATAAAATTACATAAATTATAATAAATAAATAAAATTTCCAACATTTTGTAAAAAAAATTAAATAGATCGATAGAAAAATGATTAAAAAATTTAAAAAAATAATTTTTAAAAAATAAACGAATTAAATTATTATGGGTTATTTTTGAATTTTGCGGACTCAATATTAACCCAACTTATTTATTAAACATGTTTTCAGATCGTGTTATTACTAATTTTTTATTAAAAAATAATCAATCTTAACTCTTTAATTTTATGTAAAGTTCAAGTAGTGTTAGGTATGATGACAAAAATTGCCACCCTAGGATTGCCTAATAGATATCGGTAGTGTTTGACATTGTTGAAATCAGTACGTAGTTTATAAATTATAGTCTATAGTAAAAATTATAAATATTTAGTAAAAATAGTAGTTTGTAGGAGAAATAAAAAAAAAGTCATAATTATGTTATGGAAAAAATTGTGAATTTTTTTAAAAAAAATTTATAAGTAAAATTAATAACAAAAAGCTAACTTTGCCAAACACCTCCACTGGCCAGCTCAGCCTGGAGTTTCCAGGCAATTATTTTTTAAACTGGTCCTCTAATTTATTTTGCTCAATTCAATTGATTGTAAATTAGAGTAAGAAAACATTTCATATAAAATAATATTAACTTATTTTTATTAGATAAATAAAAAATAAGAATAATACATTTAATAAGTATCACATATTTTTATTTATTATAAAAATATTATATAAATAATAACACGTAATATTTTGAGAGTAACTAATATAAATTATAATCAGGCTAAGTCTGTGTTTCGCTAGCTTATTTTTATAATTTTTAACTTAAAAATTAAAAAAAAAATTAACTAGTTTGACTTATTAAGTCTTTTTAATTTTTTTAATTTTTTTAATTTTTTATATAATTCAATATCTACTTTTAAAAAAAAATTTAAAATTTAAAAAATCACTAAAAAAAATTAGTCCAAACACCGTCTAAATTAATAACTCACAACTGAATAATTGTTTATCCCATGTTCCTTAACCCAATGCCACGTGTAAAGCATCTGAATAATTATTTATTTTAATATTTATTTAGGAATCGTGAGAGTGTTTTCAGCCGACTGTTTATATGATTAGCTAAACAAGCTTGTTATTACAGAACAAAAAAAATAGAGTAGAATTTAATAAATAAAACCCAACAACAGTTAGAATTTAAAATAAATAAATTTATTTATTCTCCAGTGAATAATACTTACTTTTTTCTTAATTTAAATTATTAATATTACAATCAAATGTATATTGAGTTTTACAAATTAATCAAAAAATAAATAAATATTATTCACCCACTTTATCAAATAAGTGAAAAATACTTTAATAGCTTATCGACCGATTTATAGAATTGAATAGCAAGTAAATTTCTTGTGTACGTGATTTTGTCTTCAATGATTGATTTATTGCATATATTAAAAATAATATTTATTTATATTGTTCTTATTATACATATTAATTTAGATGTTTAATGTTGGTGAAAAATACCAAAAAATAAAAAATAAAATAAAGAAAAAATAAAAATTAACAACTCCAGATAAGACTGAGACGCAAATATCTCGCTCTCATTATAAAGTTCAAGTATTATGCCGTTTGCAAAATTCGGGATGAGTGCAACAGATCTTTTCTTTGGCTAATCTCCTTCAGAATATAGCAGCTCAAGTAAAATTGTAACTCAAACAAACATTGCACAAGCGGTAGAACCTAGAACTCCATTCATAAGAACACTCTTCTTTAATTCAAAATTTCTCTAGTATGTTGGAGATATGTAGATGCTTGGCAAGGGCCGAATTGATGTCGGACAGCCACTATATATCACTACAAGAAAAAAAAAAAAAAAAGATCAACGGTGACGAAAATTCTTGTGACGAATGTAAAATTATTACTGAAAAGAAGTGTTTTGTAGTAAAAATTAGAGTTATCACTAAAAAAACTTAAATTATGACTTTTTGTGACCATTTTTTTGCTTGTTACATAAATTTCAATGCTAAATATGTGAAAAAAACTAAATTTGGTGCCAAAGGTGTTAGATCTAGACAACCCAATAGGGGGTGAATTGGGTTTTAAAAAAATAAATAGCAATAATTTTTTTTTAAAGAAACCTTTTAATATTACAATAAAGTAAGATATGCAAATATTAAAAGATGAGAAATAGAGAAATAGAACTAGACACTATGGATTTATAGCGTTTCGATTTTATCCTAACCTACATCCACAGCTCAAGATTTTTCTTGAGTATTTTCACTATTTAGAATACCTCACAGGCATATTCCAAGCCTTTACAAGTTTTAAGTTTTCTCTTGAGCTATCTGAATATTTACGGGCACATTCACAAGCCTATGTCAACTTCAAGAAGATCTTATAAAAACATGCTTCTATTTTCTTCTAATATCTCTTGAACTCTACGTTGATGAGTTTTTCTCACTCACTAAAAGGCTAAAGGGTGACTCACCATTCATTACAATAAATGAGATGTAACAAATGAATAATACTCACTCTCTTTACAGAAATAATTTACAATAAATGAAAGGGTAAAGACAGATGAGTAACAAGAACTGGAGTTGCAGCAATAATGTGAGCTTAATAATTTCTGAGATTGATTTGAGCAATGGAACAGTAAATGCAAGTCTCTAACCTCTTAAATGCTGAAAAGTAACTCCTTATATAAGTTCTTGTGAGTTATTGGCCGTTGGAGGTAGGTGAGAGCAATAAATGCCAAAAATTCAACTGTTGATATCTGCCGTATTTTGAATTTTTGACTTTAGGGTCGACACAAATAGCTTTGGTGTCGACACAAAGTGTCTAGGGCAGGGTTCTTCAAGTGGTTAGGTCGACACAAATCTTCTGAGGGGTCGACACAATTTCTGCATTTTACCTTCCAACGTTCTGGGGTCGACACAAATAAATATGATGTCGACTCGTTTGAAACTTAGCATCCGGAGGAATAATATTGTGTCGACTCATCTTGCCATTGATGTCGACATGAATTTTTTACAGGAAGCCTCGGTTCTTTTGTGTCGACGCATTTGGTCTTGGGGTCGATACCAAAATTCTGCAAGCAGGTTCGGGACTTTTGGGTCGACACAACTTGTCTGGGGGTCGACACCAAAAATCTGTATGTGGTCTCGGTTGTTTTGTGGTGACACAATTTCTATTTGTGTCGACCCAAGCTTTCGAAAACCAAAATTGAGTATGACTTTTCTGTCGACACAAAATTGATTTGTGTCGACTCAAAATGAGTCCTCGACACTTTCGCACTTTTGTGTTGACACAAACTAGTTTGTGTCGACATTAACGTTTTGGTACCTGAAGATCAATTTATAAAATAATTAGGGTGTCAAATCATTTGATCAATGGGTGTAGACACACTTGATATGTTTCAAGTATACTTTGTTTTAAAAGTATTTGAGTTAATTTTCAATTAAGATCAATACAAAAATATTCTAATTAAAGAATACTTAAGTGTTTGAACCTTTTTGAGATAAAAGTCATTTCTTTTTCGTTAAGGTGTCAACTTTGATTGTTTAAAATGTGTTAACACTTTTTTTTTTAGAAATATAAAATATAATCCATTTAAAATTGTTCACTTTTAGAAAATGAATTATGAATATCATCAAAATCAAAATAAAATGCCATTGGGTTAATAATCTCTATTTTTTTATGATTACAACTATATTACTATTTTTTTTAAAAAAATTTAAAATATTTTTTAACAAAGATTCTTTTCTTATCGATATGCCTTAAACATTAAAAGCAATAATAACAGTTAGGCATACATCAGAGTGAAAACATATAGTTTTTAACATGATTTGCAACAAATGATCAAGAAACATTCTGACTCTATTATAATTTGTGCAAAACAGTGAATTATGTGCAAAATAATTCATCCAGTCTTATATCAACAAAATTATATCCAATCCATTCAATGAACAATTCACATATATGTATAGAGATGTAAGCATTCATTTCAAATATGTTTAACAATCCAAAGATTTTAAAACAGCATCCAAAAGTTTTAAAACAACATTACTATTCATCCCAAAAAAATGTTCAAACATCCAAAATAGTTAAACCATTCAACAAACCAGAAACAATGTATGTTAAAACTTTACATCTTCACCTTCAAAAGAAAACTTAAAAAAATGTTTTGAACTTTCTACTTCTACTTCAACTTCAACGTCTCTCTTCTCTCCCATTTACTTTTATACTCCCTTTCTTCTTACTGTAATCACCCCCCTTTTGGAATCATAAAAAAAAATTATTACTGATCATCCATGAATTTTTTGAATTCTTTCTTTGTCTTGGCCTTTTCCTTGCTTGCGGAGGCTCGTTCTTTGGCAATGCGTGATCGTTCGTCTTTGGCTTCATCGGCTGCGAGGGTTTCCCAACGAGCTGCCAAAAGCAAGGTCAGCTTCCCTTTTAAGGCGTGCGACCTTTTCTTCTTTGGTTTCTTTGAGCTTAAACTGTTTAGCCCAAGCTTTCTTGATCCATTTGAGGTGTTCTTTCACCTTCTGAGCATTTGTATGGACGACTGTGACGATACCTTGATCGTATTCTTTGCGCACTTGATGTAGAATGGCCTTGTGACAATTTACAATAGATGAAATATTTTCATTCATGATTTTGCAAAGGGTCCTTCCTGCATTGGTGGCGTTTTCTATGTCGCGTCTGAGGTTCCAGTTTGTCTTACCAATGTGTTTTACTTTTTCAAAGAGGGAGGAGATTGTATGATGCAAATTAAAGAAATCTGAATTGACTTTGGCCTCGAAGAGAGTGATTTTTTAGTACAAGGAGTTGATTGATGAAAGGACTTCAGAGTTATCGACTTGAACTGGAATAGATGATGATGATGTAACAGGAGGAACATGGATTGATGTGGTGTGAGAAGGAGCAGTATAAGATGGACCAGGAGTATCAAAGGGTCCACTGTGATCAGGTCTGACTGGAGGTGAGTCAAGGTCGATGGGAATGGATGATACATCACGAGGAAGAGGAGGATGAGGAGTCTTGACAGAAATGGGGGTACCTTTACGAATAGTGGTCCAAGTACCATCCACACATATAATTTGCATGTGCTTTAGGGAGGACTTCCCATAAAGATCATGCTTGGAAAATGTAATGACCTTTTCCTCAGAAAAGTTGACCTTAAAGTGTCGAAACACTTTGATCAGGTACACCCCGTATGGCATAGAGGAATTTTTGTTTCCATGGGAGTGAAACATATAGAAAATGAAAAGAAAGCCAAAATTTAGAATTTTTTTTCGAGAATGCACCACATGATAAATATGTACATGTAAGATACATTACTAAATTTTCTCATCTGGGAAAAATAAAATATGGTTGACCATGTGATATAAGATTCTCATTTCATGTTTCAAGGAGTTTGCCTCTAAGGGCTTGAAATGGTCAATATTTTCATTTTCAAAGATATTTTTGACACATTCCTCAAAAGAGAAGCATTCAACCTCAATAAATTTTTGGTTGTGCCAAACGCAGATTTCACCAGGAAGAATGTTCAAAATCTCATTGAGGATAGAGGAAGTCAAGGTAATATCTGCACCATTTACCCAAGTGGTAATGGTGGTGAATGGAATGAGCGAAACATGAAAATGAGCATAAAAAGACTTGACTAGGGTGGGATAATAGGGTTCTTGGATCTGTAAAAGTCTTTCTCACCCAAGGTCAGAAAAGAAATATTTGAATCTCATTTCTATTGAGTCAAAATATTTGAAGTCAATGGAACGGATAGGGCAAATTTTGCGATTCACAAAAGTTGAAAAGTAAAGTTGACGAGATTTAGAATTTTCGAAGGAGATTATCTTAGAGGAGGCAACGTTTGGGATGGAGGTTGTTGCAGTCTCCGTTGTAGTCGTCGTTGCCTTAGTTGTCTTCTTTCGCTTTGACGTCCTAGAGTTTGAAGGTGAGCCCTCTTCAGTTCGCTTAGATCCTTTACCCATTGTTCTTGGAGGTATTTTGATGGATTCGGGGTAGGATTTGAGAAGAATAGAGAGGTTCGACTCAGGGTTTGAGAAAGAGAAAGAGGGAGACGAACAATTTTATAAGAAAAGAGAGCGGAAAACTAAATGACGTTTCGGGGACCGATGCTTCTTTTATAGACATAACGATTTGTGTCGACACAAATTTCATTTAGTGTCGACACATTTCGTGTCGCGTGTGGGGAGCAAAACAGAGAAATGGTGTCGACACAATTTCGGTTGGTGTCGATACTTTTTGGCTATTTTGGTCGACCCAGCTAAATGCAAGTCTCCAACCTCTTAAATGCTAAAAAGTAACTCCTTATATAAGTTCTTGTGAGTTCTTGACCGTTGGAGGTAGGTGAGGGTAATAAATTCCAAAAATTCAACCGTTGAGATCTATCATATTTTGAATTTCTGACTTTAGGATCGACACAAATGGCTTTGGTGTCGACACAAAATGTCTAGGGCAGGGTTCTTCAAGTGGTTAGGTCGATACAAATCTTCTGCGGGGTCGACACAATCTCTGCACTTTATCTTCCAACGTTCTGGGGTCGACACAAAAGGATCTAGTGTCGATTCGTTTGAAACTTCAGCATCCGGAGGAACAACTTTGTGTCGACTCATCTTGCCTTTGGTGTCGACATGAATTTTTTACAGGAAGTCTCGGTTCTTTTGTGTCGACACATCTGGTCTTGAGGGCGACACCAAAATTCTGCGGGTAAGTTCGGAACTTTTGGGTCGACACAGCTTGTCTTGGGGTCGACACCAAAAATCTGTAGAGGTCTCGGTTGTTTTGTGTCGGCCAAAAATGCCGAAAACAAAAAGTGAGGATCAGTTTTGTGTCGACTCAAAATAAGTCCTAGGCACTTTGACACTTTTGTGTTGACACAAAACTAGTTTGTGTCGACACTAACATTTTAGTTCCTGAAGATCAACTTGTAAAACAATTAGGGTGTCAAATTATTTGATTAATGGGTGTTGGCACAGCTGATATGTTTCAAGTATACTTTGCCATAAAAGTGTTTGACTTAATTTTTAATTAAGATCAATACTAAAATATTCTAATTAAAGAATACTTAAGTGTTTGAACCTTTTTTAGATAAAAGGCATTTTTTTTTGGCTAAGATGTCAATTTTGATTGTTCAAAATGTGTTAAACACTTTCTTTTAAAAAATATAAAATATTATCCATTTAAAACTATTTACTCTTAGAAAATGAATTATGAAAATTATCAAAATCAAAATAAAAAGTACTTGGGCTAACAAAGGGTTTTATTGACAATGATTTAGGCCTCGTTTGACAACCGACTTTAAGTTAAAATTTTTTCTTTTTTGCTTAAAGTCCAAAAAGCTAAAAAGCCTCATTTGGTACCCCAAAGACTTTTAACATTTTAGCTTTTTTTCCTTTTTATATAAATTTTTTTAATATATTTTTTAAAAATTTATAATTTCTATTATTCACATATGTTTTTTATAAAAATTATAATTTTAAAATTTACTAGTCAAAATCAATTAAATAAGATCCATATTGAGTAAAATGTTATCTAAAAATAAAATTAAAAAAATCATAACCACTTTAAGTCAAGTTTTTTTGTTTATTATCTTTTGGTTTAAAATTATTCCTACAATTCACCAAATGAACTTTTTACTTATTTGGTTTAAAACAAATTTAACTTGGCTTAAAGTCAGGTTGCCTCACGAGGCCATAGTATCAATGGAAAAGTTGTGACAAAAGATTGTTATTAGTGGCGATATTTTTGGCTTATAACTAAATTTTATTAAACTAATCTTTTGTAATAATGAAAACTATTGTCATAAAATGTATAGTTGCGTTTTGTGATAAATTTTTATTTGTCACATAAATTTCGTTGCTAAATGTGTGAAGAAAAAACTAAATTTAGGGCCAAGAGTTTTAGTGAATGGAGAAATTGTGATTACCTATGGTTACTAGTGATCATGTTTTTGATTTCTCATTAAATCTCATTAGAATAATTTTTTGTCACAATGTAAATTGTTGTCACAAATATCTATATTACCATGTTTTGCGACATTATTTTTTATTTTGTCATTTAAATTTCATCGCTGAGTGTGTGGTGGGAAAATTAATTTGGCACCACATTTTTTTAGTGATAATAATTTTAGCAATAATGAAGAATTTGTAACTAAAATGTTGTTATTAGTGAGAATATTTTGACTTGTTACTAGATCACATTAAATTAATTTTGTGAAAATATATAATTTTTTTAAAGATTACTCGAGTGTTTTGGAATTAACCCTCCATTGGTTTTAGACAAAATTATTTTTATTACAAAAGTACTTTTTTTGTAAAATATGTAAGTTATAAAATATTATAATAAATATTTTTCTGTGTTTAACTGCAACTCTAGAAATGATAATGTGGTAATTTATATACATCTAGGTTGTGATAGTGGTGGCAGTGGTGAGGTGATGTGAGATGAGGAGATGAGGTAGGGGTGGTGGTGGCGACAGCAACGACGGCGATGGTGGAAAGAAGTGGTTGTTGTGGCAATGGTTAGGATAGCAGTGGTTGTGACAGCGATGGTGGTGCTAGAAACTAACAATAGCAGTGGTGGTCGTTGGTGGTGGTTGCAGTGGTAGTAGTGGTAGGAGGCGATGACAGTGCAACATGACAGCAATGACAGCAATTGTGTTAGAGGGGGGCCTAGCAGCGATAGGATAATAGTGGTTGTAACAATGGAGTGGTTGTGGCGACAATGTAGCACTAACGATTGGGTGATAGTGGTGATGGTGTGGTAGAATTGACGAGTGATAGTAGCGATGATAGCGGTGAGGTGGTGGTGGTGGTAGTGCCAGTGCGGTAGTGGTGATGGCATGAGGGATGGCAATGGAGTGGTGGCGACAAGTGAAGGGGTAGGGGTGGTGCAACATTGGTAATAGTGTGGTGAGCGGTTATTGTGGCAGTGGCGGTGGTGTTGGGGTAATGGTGATGGTTGTGTCAATGGTAGTAGAGATAATAGTGGTGGGTGATGTAATATATATATATATATATATATATATGAATTTTTTATGTTTTCTCAATTTATTGTACAATTCAAAAATTAATTAGAATAAACTTAATATAAACATCAAGAGATAGATGGGTCAGTAATAGAACATATATGAGAAAGTGAAGATTTTGGGTTCAACTTCTCTTAATATTTTTTAATTACCTTGTATGTGAGATGGAGATGTACTTGAATGTAATAACTACGTTTGACGACAATAAAATTTGTATGAAAAATTCTAAATAATTTGTGAAATAGAATATTATCACTATTTTTATAAAAGTTTAGTGATCACTTTAATCATCACAAAAGTGATGACTAGATTTGACGACAATAAGATTTGTAGTAAAATTTCTAAACAATTTTTGACGCAGAATATTGTCAGTATAAAAGTTTAGTAACCACTTTAATGATCACGAAAGTGATGATTGATACTTGGTTTAGTGCGGACAAAATTCCTCACAAAAATTTTCAAATAATTTATGAGAAACTTTTGTTGTAACAAAATTTTTTATTTAATTCTAAAATCTTGATTAGGGACAATAATGCATATTAGTGACATTTATTCAAAACTTCAAGTGAATCAAAAACGTAACAAAAACTATACAACTAGTGACGGCATTCTCTTGTTGCTAAAGGTGATATGTTTTTGTGACAAGTTTTATATGCTGTCACTAAATATTTTTAGAACTTTTAGTAACAATCTTGTGATGACATTTTATCTATCACTAAAAATATTTTGTGACGATTTTGTAGAGTTTAGTGACATATTGTAGTGCTACAAAAATTCATTTTTTCTTATGGTGTATAGGAAAGGATGGGCTTCCCCAATTAATAATATACAATGATAGTGTGATAATTTTTAAAAGTTAGTATTATTAGGTACACAAATAAGGTATACACGTAAATAAAATAGGTACATAGATAAGATAGATGAATAAACTCGTACATTTGTCTTTCTATTTGTTTACACAAGAAAACTTGAACCAAGTTCAAATGCATAAACTTTTTATATTTTTTATTTAATTAATTTGGAAGGAGTGAAACTCTTCACTTCTCGGTATAATATCTATCATAGTAATTACAAACTTTAATTACTATTAAAAAAATGCACTACATTTAGTTTGTAATAGAGATAATTACACTTACTTTTTCTAAAATTTAAGCTTATTACAGAGATCTCTCATGTGATCTCTGAAATTACATTAACTTCTCATGAGATTTAATTTTTAACATCAATTGTACCAAACTGTTAAAATTTTCGTTAAAATTTAACGAAAATCGCCAATTCCACCCTAAAACCACCATTCACACCTCAAAACTACCCTTCAAACCATATTTTCCCTTCAAAATCATAATTTTTACCTCAAAATCACCCTTCTTAAAACTACAATTCCGTTGAAATTTGGGGTAGGAATGGTGGCTTTGGAGGAGATGTGGTTTGAATGGTGATTTTAGGGTGAGAATGGTAGTTTTGAGGTAGGGTGAGCGATTTTTGTTAAATTTTAACAGAAATTTTAACAGTTTGATGCAATTGATGTTAAAAATTAAATCTCATGAGACGATGGTGTAATTTCAGAGATCACATGAGAATTCGCTGTAATAAGTTTAAATCTCAGAAGAGATAAGTGTAATTATCCATTTGTAATATTATGATAATAGATGGATTCATTATCAATTAGTATAAAAAAATATTATCTTATAAAATAAATAAAATTTATGTTTATCAATGACTTAAACAAGCGAAGTGGATGATTCTGCAAAAGGGTAAAGAGATAAAAGCGGATATTCTCAATGTCTCCTCGCTTGACAAAATACAATAATAGAACGGATAGAAGAAAGGATAGGTGAACAGTGAATACGTGAGTAATTATTGATAGTTTTGGAGTATTATATTTTATTTTTTATATAATATTTTTATTTAATTATATAGTAAAAATTATTTTGAATGAAATAATAATAATTCGCTTTTATTAAGTAGGTAAAAAATAAATAGTAACCTATTTAATATACATTAAATTTTTTTATTTATCAAAAATATCACGTAAATAATACGTAATATTTCGATAGTAAGACCCCGATTGACAACTAACTTAAAAATGAGTTTTTTTTTTCTTTGCATTTTTAGCTAAAAAATTAAATTGATTTCAAAATAAATTGTTTGGTAACTTAATTTTAGACTAGATTTTTAGAAATTAGTTGTTTGAGTAAAAAGTTAAATTTTTTATTTTTTGTTTAAAATTAACAGGTTTATCCTCATATATATAATATTAACAAAATTATATATAATTGATAGTGATAGTAAATAAATTGTGAATAAAAAATATTATTATATTTTAAAAATAGTACAGATTTAAATAAAATATTTTAAAATTTTATATTTTTAATTTAATTTTTTAACTTTTTAATCTTTTGACGAACAATGTAAAATTTTGGCATTTTTACCTTAAAAACCTTACAAATAAATTTCTTGAAGATGGTGGGTACGGTATGAAATTGGATGTTCTTGTTGGCCCTACAAAAAGAAATATTGGTCATACATTTGTGTGATTGGATAAGGTAAATATGTGCCTCAAATTGATTTGAAAATTTTAGGAGTAAAAATTATTCAATAGTATCAAGAATATTATATGATATTTTGTACGTAATATTTTTTTAAAAAAATATCGATGTATACTATTTTTGTTACTATTTGTCTCGTATTTACGAACAACTCTAATATACTATTATTCTATTTAAAATAATTTTTATTATATAATTAAATATAAAAATAATATAAATAACGGCAAATAAAAAATACCGAATAATTACTTTGAAAGGAGTTGGTAGTCAAAAATTACACTCCACACCGAGTTTTCCATGGAAAATTGTTAGGTATTTTTTCAGTATTATGTAAGTAATGTTATATAATATTTATAATAAATAAATAATTATAATTTATAATAAATTATTTTTATTTTTTAATTATTTAAAAAAAATAAATTATTATATTTTTATCGTAAAATTTATTATTATCATATTATATAAAAATAATATATAAATTTAATATATGGTATTTTAATAATACTGAATAATTATTAGTGTGGGAGCCGCACGGGGCGCATTCCCATGTTCCAAGTGGATGCCACGTTGCATGATGTGTTTTATTGGATTGTTGACGGGATTGATCAATGAAAAGGACAGCACTTCGCGGAATACCTGCCCAAAACTCAAATGCATCCTTGAAAAGTTAGATGGGTCATGTTTGGTGTCGCAGATAAAATAAGGAAATATAAAAAAAAAATTTAAAAAAAAGTAATATCATGAGTTGCATTTGTTTCTTTATTTCTTAATATTATAGAATAATAGATGGAATTATGTGAAAATTGTGTTATTACTTTTATTATGTTTGATTAGAGTGTGAAAACAGATAGAATAAGTGTGGCTTAATTAATTTTGATTTTTGAATATAGAGACAAAATAAGATAATATTAAAGAAAAAAAGTTATATTGGTCATCTCTATCATGGTCATGGTAGTTGTTCATTTTGAATTTTTAGTCGAATATATCATTTAAAGGTGACCGAATTCAAAATGAATTGAATGCACGATGAAGACTTTGGCTATTTAAAATGAATTAGGTCCAAATATACCGTTGGACCCAATTATGACAATTAGGAGCCAACTCAAGATGTTCGAGACAAATACCCCTACGACGATTCAATAACATTAATGAGAATTGTGTATTAATAAAAGTTGCGTGGAACTTAAATAATTTGACCAATTATGTTAAATTTAAAATTACATACAATCTCTTAAAGTCATCGAGTTGAGATGACAGTTCTCATGACAAAGTTAGAAGTGTCTGAGACGGTCAATTATGACATCCCAAGTGTTAACTTTAATCCTCTACATAACGAAAATTTAATTCATTATAAAAGTCACATACAATCTCTTTACTAAAACTGTGTGAAATACATATATAACTCTCTCTCTCTCTTTAAATTGTTTATTTTTCTTCATTTATAATACACTAACTTAAGTTTCGATAGGTCTTTTTGTCAATTTCTACCAACTAGTCTCATTCTTATTGTCATTTGCAAATCAATCTTGACATTTACAAAATGCCAAAGTACTGGTTTTCTAGCTTCTCATGCTCTCCTATGAATACAACCTCTACATCATCTAAATATATTATTTAAAAAAGAAATAATTCGAAGATATTCTTACCTAAGGAACCTAATTTACCAGAATGCCCCTCTGGAATCATTATAGGCATCCTTATCAATATGGTCCATATTGGCTATATCCACGTTCAGAATAAATTGAACACAATTGGTAAAATATCAAATAATGAAAAACATGTGTAAGGCCATTTTTTAGATCATTTTATCCTCAAACATGTAAAAAAGAAAGTAATAAATTATAAAAGATTGGCTTAGTTGTTAAGGTTTGGTACTTGAAATTTTGCTCGTTTTAAGATTTTAACTTCAAAATTTCTTAGGTGTTATCAACTCTTGTGGGACACTAGTTCATATAGAACTTTGTCCGTACTTTATGAGTCTTAAATTGGTCTAAAAATTATGAAATATTTTAAAAAATGTAAAGTAATGCTATTTTGGTGTTTTAAGATTATATCTATACTATAAGTTGTATAGAACTATAGAAACTGTATAGACTTTTGTATTTTCAATGTCAAATGAATTTTAAAATATGTTCAAATAACCAATAATTTTTATTAATTAATTCGGTTATGAACAAATTTATAAATTCAACCTTCACAACTTTGTTAACTAATTTAACCGTCTTATTAACAATCAATTAACGAAAAATGAAATTTCAATTATAGACAAGTAAAAAAAGGTGCAATGTCCTCTCATTAACTTCAAGAATCAAATATTTTGCTTGTGTAACGTTTGGTGTCACTTTTTAGGTCACCCCATCCCTATTCTTTCAAGAAATCTCAATAAAAAACTAGTTTTTTTTGGACAGCATCTCAAAAAATGATTGTTTTTCCGGTCACTTTTATTTGGTCACACCATCCCTTTTTTTTTTTTTTTTTTTAAGAAATCTTAATAAAAAGGAGGTCTGGTCCTTAATTGAACTCAAGAGATCATGTTGAGTTAATTTTGAACTCAAGATGGATTTGATTCAAATCATTCATTTTATTGTTCTGTTTTTATAAATTAACAATGTAAAAAATCAAATATATATATATATATATACATATATATATATATATATATATATTAATGACGGAGTAACCATCTCAAGTCAAGTTCTTTTACCCACTCCTAAAATGTAAAACTTCCGAATACCTCCAATCACCCGTTAACAATTCTAGTTTATTGGTTCTGCAGCACATGTGACAGATATTTTTATTAAATTCTTATCTATTTCCAAATTTCAGTATCTTGCATCCAAACTCATGGTAGCTGCTACGCCAACCACCAGTTTGAAGGGGGCGTACAGGAAATAGGGAAGACTAAATGAAGTGAGAAGCCGGTTGAGTAGTTAGGTGAGCTGAAAATTAGTTAGTCCAGCTAGAGGAGGGTTAGTCAGTTAAGAGAGTTATAAAAACAGAGTATGAGTTGCATTGTGGGCCAAGAAAAGAATACCAGAGAACATGAATCTTAAAGAAAATTAACGGTTAGGTTGAAACACCGTAAATTTATTTTAACACAAATGGGATATGTTTAAATACTTAATGATATTCGATTAATTTTGATTTTTTTAAAATTAATGAATTACACACCAAAAAAAATGAAATCAACAGCCGAGATTATCGAAGTAGGACTATTTTGGACCCGAAATTTACTGGATTAAATTGATCTAGTCCGATTACAAACTAGAGAGAAGCCCAGTGCTTCCATTCCAGCATCTAAAAAAATCTTTGTTTTACCAAATTAAAAGAGAGAAAATTTGGTTAAAAAATATATGAGATTCACATTTTTAGAATTTCTCTCGTTGCATTGTTATTTTTGCATTTAATTCACTAAATTAAATTATTAATCTCTTATACAGGAAAATAATAGTCTAGTATTTATGGAATAAATTGTAATTGTCCCACGTCCGCTTTAGATTCATTTGTTCCCTTTCAAATCATTTTTCCTTCCTTTTAATTCAGACTAAAAATAATAATTTATAAACTCGTCTTATATATTCTTTTTTACTTGAACTAAGCACGGTACAAATAATATCACAATATCACAGTAAAAAAATTGAGAAGAGAAAATAACTCTATATTTTCTGTCTATTGAAACTGTACAATATATGACCTATTTATAGGCGAATAGGGATAAATAATAAAAAAAGATAATAGAATAAAATAAAATCAATCTAATCAATCTAATATTCTAATATTCCAACATTCCTTCTCAAACGTGAGATGACGAAGTCAGTTGAAGTTTGGAAATTAGAGCACGAATGCGACAAGGAGGATGAGATTTTGTGAAAAAGTCGACAAATTGATCTTCAGAAGAAACAGATCAGAGATATAGGGTGCCCTGCTGAAGGTGATGTCGGATAAAGTAACAATCAATTTTTTTTTTTTTGAAAAGACGAGCGAGTCACGCGACGGCAGCAGCGGCGACGCGAGTCACGACGGTGGCGGTGACGGCCTGCGGCGACGGGAGCAAGTTGACGACGGTATCATGTCCCGCGAAGGTGTCGGCGATGGCCTGAGGCGACGGGAGCAAGCTAACGACGGCGTCGTGTCCCGCGATGGTGTCGGCGACGGCCTGAGGCGACGGGAGAAAGTTGACGACGGCGACGTGTCCCGCGATGGTGTCGGCAATGGCCTGAGGCGACGAGAGCAAGTTGACGACGGTGTCGTGTCCCGCGAAGGTGTCGGCGATGGCCTGAGGCAACAGGAGCAAGCTAACGACGGCGACGTGTCCCGCGATGGTGTCGGCGACGGCCTGAGGCGACGGGAGAAAGTTGACGACGGTGTTGTGTCCCGCGAAGGTGTCGGCAATGACCTGAGGCAACGGGAGCAAGTTGACGACGGTGTCATGTCCCGCGAAGGTGCTGGCGAAGACCTGAGGCAACGAGCGCAAGCTGACGGCTCTGGAACCTCAGATCTGGTCGTCGAGGGAGACGACAAACGATGGCGGCGACTGATGGCGTCAGTGGCGGTGCGATTGGTGGTCGCGACCTTAGAGGTCAAAAGCACTGGCGGTTGGTGGCAGCAGCGGTGACGCGCCGGCGCTGTGGGCTGTGGGCTGCGCTGGCACTGTGGAACGATCTAAAAGAATAAGATCCCTCCGGAAGAAGATCCCTCCGGCGACGGTGACGCGAGTCGCGCGACGGCAGCAGCGGCGACGCGAATCACAGGACGGCGGACACCTCAGATCTCGGGTGACGCGAGTCGCGCGACGGCAACAGAGGCGACGGACCTGTCTCGGCACGGCTCTGGAACCTCATATCTGGTCGACGAGGGAGACGACAGATCAGGGGCTGAGGCTGTGCTCGCTTGGCTGATGTGGTTGGCGCGAGGGCGGTGAAGATGGCTGGTGGTGCCGCGACTGGGCGGCGCTTTGACGCGTGACTGGGTGGCGCTAGGAGCGGCGGCGGGGCGACACTGTGACGATGCTGTGACAATGGATGAGGGCGTGGCAACGGGAGGTTGCAACGGCGCGAAGGGAGGCCGGCGGACAACGGTAGAAGCGACAGACAGCGGCAAGTCCAGCGTGCTTGAGGCGCTCGTAGGCTGCGACTTGCTTCCCCGCGGGTGCGTCTTGCCGGCGAGGGAGGTGCCTACGGTCAAACCGGTTCCTGACGGCAGAAGCGGCGACGGCGCTGTGGGCTGCAGCGCTGGTGTGCGTTTGGTGGTGGCGCGACGCGAGGGTTTCGGCCTTGGCAGC
>JAOTRH010058743.1:0-51570 GCA_034768845.1 Heliamphora exappendiculata
CTTCTTTCAGAAGAACAACCTCCCAATTCACCAAATGATCATTTTTCCCTCATCCAATCCTTTCCATTAAAAATCACTCATAATTTTCTCTATTTTATTCTAACCCCGCCAGGAAACTTAAACACGGGACACAGTAAATAGGGATACTGCTCAAAATTGGCTTTACTAAAATGTATCTACTATCTCCTGCCTCTAGAAAACAAAACTCTCTTGCAACCCTTTACTCTCTTACCTATTTTCTCAAGCACTGGAGCCCAAAAAGGCAGATCTCGGGTTATCCCCCGGTTATATGCCAAGTGTGAGGGGAAGACGCGCAATGGGATACTCTAAAATACCCCACCAATCCCTGAATCCTATCTTGCATAATGTTAATGCCAATATGTGTACTTTTATTCATGTTAACCGTAAGACTAGAAACCATCTCGAAAATTCTAATAATTAAGACCAAATTGACTATCTTAGCTTCCTCTCTAGAAGAAAAAAAGATAATGTCACCTGCATTCTCTAAATGAGACAAAAATCCTATCCGACCCAACCACAAAACCATCCAAAAGATTCACCTCCCTAGCCTTATCAATCAACCTACTCAAAGGTTTTAAAAAAACGGACAAAGGATCACCTTGCATTAAACCTCTAGATGCCTTCTGCCATTTACTTTAACTAATATGTTGCACGAAACGAAACACCCTCGGATCCATTTCCTCCATATATCCCAAAACCTTTTCTTCCAACAAAATTTAAGAAGCTCCAGTCCACATGATCGTAAGATTTTTTGAAAACCACTTCTAATATTATACCCTTCTCTCTTCTCGCCGTACTCTTCTACCTCTTCATTCGCAACTAACACCACAACTACAATCTATCCACCCTCTACAAAAGCAACATGCGCCGGAGGAAATGGTATCTCCCAAAACGCACCTTAACTTTTTCAATAGAACTTTTTCCAAAATTTTGTATAAAGATATAACCAAACTTATGGGCCTAAAATCACTGATCTTTAGAGATCTCTCTTCCTTGGGTATCAAACAAATAAAAGAAGCATTTGTGCATGCATTGAGCACCCCTTTTTAAAAAAATTCATCAAACACTCTTACTAAATCTCCCTTCACAATGTCCCAACAATATGAAAATACACCCATAGAGAAATCATCTAGACCTGATAACTTATCCCTCTCACAGTCAAAAACTGATTATCTAATTCCTTCTCATGAAAAGGCCTCTCCTACCATTCGAATGTCATTGCGTCAATTAGAAGCCATTCAAAACCCTCAATTACTAGTCTTAACAACCCCCCCCCCCCCCGAATAGAATTCCGAATAAACTTACAAAATTTATTAACAATTTGATCTTTCTTAACACCCCCGGACCCACCTACAGTCTTTCGATGAATTTCTTTTTTCTCTTAGCTTCTCCTACCCTATGAAGTAATCTAAAATTATAGTCGCCCCTCCTCGAGCCACTTTAATTTGGCTGTTTGCCTCCAAAAATATGTTCTCTATACACAACCTCCTCCAACATTGCTTTTAGTTCAACTTTTGTTCTTCTCAAACGTTCATCAAGACCCTTCTAACCTCAAGATCATCCAAGTCTTCAATCCTTTTAGTAATATTGTTTTTAATTTCGATTAAATTCCCAATAATCTCTCTACTTTAAACCTTCAAACTTTCCCCGATCGATCTCAATTTCCTCATGATCTTAAAGCCCTCCCAACCAGCACACCAACAACTATTCCACTATCCCTCAGAAACCTTCCTAAAAGAATGATGCTCCGACCACATATTCTCAAACTTAAAAGGTTACAAACCCCACTTGAAAAAGCAACTCTATAAAACAACAAAAATAATGGTCGGAGACTATTCTGGGAAGCATTTCTTGTACAATGTGTAGAAATCTCTCCTCTCAATTGAAAGAGAACAAAAACATATCCAAATGACAACACACCAGCCTAAACTGAAGGTTGGACCAAGTAAACCTAACATTGGATAATAGTGGGTCAATCAAGCCACACTCCCTAACAAAAAAGTCAAAATCACTCATGCTTCTTGTGACTCTATCTCCATTTAACTTTTTGTACAAAAAGAACACCATATTAAAATCACCACATATGCACCAAGACAGACAACACAATCCATTTAGACTCATTAACTCTTTCCACTTATCCTTCCAACAAAGAAAATACCCCCAAAACCATCTCACACTCAAGTGACTCAACTAGTAAACTACAAATCTTTCATCCCAAATGATCACAATGCCTTCAAAAGTGCCACTGGATAGCAAGATAGCCCGTATCCTAAACCTAGACGCCCAAATGCTCCTAATCAAATAGTTATCACAATTTTCAATTTTAGTATTTTGAAGCCTAATAATATTCACCGAGTGATTCCAACTACACCACAAAAACATAGGAGTACACACCTACTAACCACATCCGCCCTCAAAATTTAAAATTATAATTTTTAGTTTCTACACCCACCTTAATACTCAAAATACCCCTATCCCTAACCTTCAAAACCCCAACCCTACAAATCCACCATCACATACTCTAGCAGCCACTACCAATCGTTACCTCTACCCTTCTCCTCTCATCCTTCTCTCTTTTCTCCCTCACTACTCCCTCTTCTCTTGACGCCCCCTCACCTCTATCACCACCCCATCCTCACTCTTGTCCATCTCCCCTTTTCTCCTCTCTTCTCCCTCAACTCGTTCATCTTCCTCACCCTCTCTCCCTGTGTGCTCTCTTCTCCATCACTCACTCCCATTCGTCTCTCCCTCCTCCCCATCTTTATGCCGCTCCTCCATCTCTAACAGATCGCGACCCTTCATGCTTGAACCAAATGGCAAGCGAAAAAGGTGTTAGGTGACCTAGTGTCAAACTAATGACCGGTGTTCAACAACCTAGCACCATTTGATTTTCATTTGTTCGGTCATGATAGTCTTAACAGAAGCCATCTGTTCACCATGGTTAATCTAAATGGTAGTTGGAGCATATTTCCATTTTCATATACAGTAAAGATATATGATGACGGAAAATTTAAATTGGGCTTAGTATAAGGGCTTCGTCAACTATCATCATTCTTTTACAATACAAGAGAGAGAGAGCGAGAGAGAGAGAGAACACATCTAGTGGGTTTTTTGGGAACATTGGAGCCAACTACAAACTCCCCTATTTCGAAAATACATTTGAGGAGGTGAGAGACAACATTGCAGGACAAATTAGGCTAATTTGGGTACTAATCAAAGCACCATTGATAATTCCACTATTGTAACTCGGTGTGTAAGTAAGCTTGGCTATGTCATTGATTCTATTCGTTGAGAGGTTGTACAGAACCTGTACGGAGGTCTAGTGATCATTATTGTCAAGCTCTTCTAAATTGAAGGATTAGGGTTTTTAATAGATCATAATGATGAAGATGAATGTAAGGTTGCATTTGTCTTTTCTCATTAAAGTTCGACATTAACTACATGTTTTTTCATTTCAACTCCCCAAATAGGCTCATGTGGCACAAATTCCGTTAATTTGGATGAATTCGTTAATGGCAGGGAGTCGAAGTGCAAAATGGCTAAAAACACATAAAGATGGTTTGTAAATTATTAAATGCCCATGAGAAATCTACAAAGAATTGTGGGACCCACAATATTATTAAATATCACAGTGGGGGTAAAATATATTTTGCCCTCAAAAAAAATGTGGAACCCACAGTATTACTTATACCTCTTATCTTTTTCAAATGACTTAAGCATAAAGCTAAAGTTGTCTTCCTCTTCTAGATTTTGACATTGGCGGTTACTATTACCTATCCATCCAATCCTATCAAACCCCATCAAAATTATAAAACATGGCTTAAGCATAAAGTTCAAGCTGTTTTCCTTTTCCAGCTTTTGACATTGGCGGATAGTGAAGGAGGAAGTTGAAGCACATAATGTTGTACTGGTCTCTTTTCCAGTTCAATGCTTTTATTCCATGAAGAAACAACAGGAGTGATACTTAATTGTACTAGGACCTATAGAGAATAAAGTATGAAATAAACTAAAGAACCATATTCCAAACATAATCCTCCTTCCGCCAAGTGAAAATTAATATCTAAGTAGTTAAGATATGCAAAGATTATGAAGGCACAAAAATTTATGAAGACAGAAATGAAAACTGACTGCCTGTTTCATTAGAAAAACAGTCCATGTGATCCATTTAATCAAGGGAAAAGTCGATGAAATATCAGAAAGAGCCATAACCCAATGCCAGAGAAAAGTTTTTAATGAGAGGGTGCAGCATTAAAAGGCCAATGGTCAAGTTCGTACCTTGAGTTTCTTAAGTAACTCAGAAACCTTATCAACTTGTTTCTCAACATCGTGTATCTGCAGCATGGTTAAAGAAATGAACAAAAAGTTAGCAAAATCTACCAAACTTAACAAGAAAAGAAGAACATCAAAGAGAGAAAACTTAGAAATTAGAAAGCAAAAGTTTAATAGGCAAATCTGCCAGTTCTTTTGCAGTTCCCTCCCTCTAAAGTTTACTCCATAACAACGCACTTTCTCCAACATAGTAAAATGCGATGGTGCTTTCTATTCATAATTGGACCCTAAAACATTAAATAACAAGGGTGGGATACACCTGCTTATTGAAAGCTTCCATTCCCAAATCTGAATTACTCCTTGGGACCCGAGGACCCATCTCAATATCTGGTTCTCTGGAAGGCTGATCTTTGGCATCACTGACAAATGAATCCTGAAACAGTACATAGTATTACACAAGCTTAAATATTGTTTACCATGTGAGCCACAAGAACTAAACATCACCAACAACTAAATTACCAGAAAATAGTCTAGACTCTAGAGAACCAAGCACTTACACCAACTAATTACCAGAAAATAGGGAAACAACTAAATTTCTGATTGTCCCTGAATGAACAATCCAATCAAGTAAGCCGTATTCAACAGATCACAGTTCTTCATTACACACGAAAAATTAAGGAACAAAAAGGGGGGGAAATGCAACTTCAATCTAACAAGTTTCGATTATTTGAAATTACGGGCACACAAACATAAAAACTTAAACTGAAAAGAGTTCAATAAAACTAAATGTCCCCATTTGCAAACATAAGATCCGACAATACAAGACCTCAAAAAAGTTAATTTCTTTTGAAAGACACTATAATTATACATGGTATTCTCCAATTAGCACAATCACCAAAAACTGAAGATTAGACAATCACGAGGAATTATCGATCTTAAGAGTACCAAATTCAAACTGAGCAACCCCAATCCTAGTTTTGGGCATTGCAAGTTTCGAGTTAAACGAACAAGTTCATCACTAAATCACACGCGCACACACACACACACACACACACACACACACACACACACACAAAATAGGGACTAGAACAAAAAGGATTCAATCATGTTTTAAGTCCGAATCATGCTAATCAAGCACAAATGTCAACAGTCGTTGCTTTTCAATACAAGAAGCATCAATATTAACAGTCAAAGAATTACCTAGAATTTGTACACAAGAAGGAAAAAAAAAAAGGAATCACGATTACCGCGAGTAAGTCGTTCATCTTGATCGAATCGCTTCACAGAGAGACTCAATCTTACAGAGAGGGGAGAGAGAGAAAGGTGATGGTGATCTGGTTCGGCAAAAGGGGAGCTCAGCAAAGATTGGGTCCGCTGTTAATATACTTTAATGTTTTGGCCGGCGACAATTTGAGACGCGGTAAAGGAAGAGAAACGACAGGCGACAGCGAATGCCCTCTGTAGACGTTACCAACAACGACGTGCTCTATATATTATATAGTCAACTATTTAGTTTTATTAATTTAAAAATAAAATATAAATTAATATTAATAATTTAATAATTAATTAGTACAATGATTTTAAAACACTCAATAAATTTTTTTATTAATTTGTTAATTTAAAGAGGTAAAAAAGATAAATAAAAAATGTGCGTGGTACAAACTGGTTGGGTTTGTTCGGCACAATCAGGATCAGGTAAACTGACTAAATAATGATGATCCCAAACAGAAAGTGGGCCGGACTCCTCGTCACCAAACTCACTGGATACTCCTCGCTCCGTCGCCGAACTCCTACAACCACCAAGAACACCGTTAGCGCTTACTGGCCGGATGTAACCGGGAGGCGTTCCGACGCTCAAATTAGATATCTCTCAGAGAGATTTCTCGGCAAGAGTTTGGGCTTAAGAATTGCGTACCTAATGGTTTGGGAGTGCCTCTCTTTATATAGGAGTTAGGACTAATGGAGGCTGAATCCTTTTAGGATTCTGCCCCCTATTAGTTAGGAATTATTTTCTATCCTGAAGTGATTTGTTTCTATTCATCTTGTAGATATGATTCGTTTCCATCCTGTAGACCTAATCAGATCGTGCTAAGGATGGAAACTTACAAGGTTACCTTCTCCCTGTGGCCGATATGGGCTTCACTGGTCTGGGCTGCCCCTGCCTGGGGTGGGTCGAACTTGTGAGGCCCGAACAACGGATGGCTCGGGCTTCTTCGGGGGCTGGACCAGTACATTTTGGGTTGGCCCCATCTAATTGGGTTGGGCTTTAGGCCCATAACTTCTGTTCACCCTCAACTTCCCCCAACTCTGGTTCTTGCTCGGCTGGACCACTCGGTGAAGAGCCAGAGCTTTAGATCTTTGTTCGACTAAGAGTGCTTGTTTGCTTGGCATTTTGTTTAGTCACACAGTCAGAGAAAGGTACTCAGTGGTGGAGTCCCAAGGGGTGATCTATTTTTCAGGGATCACTATTCGATTCTTCGGGTGATGGCTCAGCTGCTCAGATCCCTTGGGCTTCTTTAATAATTGATGACGGCTAGCTTCGAGCCTTGTGTTGCTGACGTGGCTTGCCCTGATTGGCGCATGGAGGCGGCGATAGCCATTTAATGATTATTCGCGTCGTTTCAACGTATGACGCATTAAATGCGCTTATCGTTTTGAAGCAACGAGTATAAATACCCATTGTGCTGCCATTTCTTCTTTTTCTACCATTTGCGAACCCTCAAGCTTTTGGATTCCCTCTGCAATTTTCACAAAAAAGGCCAGCCCAAACTCCGGCGAAACATTTCTCCAGAAATCGGTGGCCTCAAACTTGATTTTTAGCAATTTTGTAAGCTTTTAAACTTTCTTTACTGCCTTTTCTGTATACTTTGAGCTTCGATTTGCCCATCTTTCTTCTCTTTTTTTGTTTTTTTTCTTCGAAAATGGACAAACTGAGAAAACTGGTTTCGACGCCGGAGGCCATGCGAACTTTCCGACGTTGATACCAGATTCCAGACGATGTTGAGATAACTTTGGCCAATCCCGGGGATTCTCGCAAAGGGAATTGGGAAAAGCTTCCACTTCCTTTAGTTGCTATAGTGGAAAGGGGAGTTCGATTCCCGCATCACCCTCTTCTTCGCCGAACTCTCCGTCATTACAGAGTTAGCCCCATGCAAGTGTCCTCTAACGTGTTTAGAGTGATCATGGGGGTGGTTGAGCTAAACCGTATTCTAAGTACCAATTTGGGTGTCTGGGATATTGTGGACCGCTACAACTTGGTTCAGCATTCGACTGGTTCCTATTATCTCAAAGTAAAAAGGGCAATTGAAAAGCTTGTGATCGAACTACCGAACTCCGGCAAGGATGTGGATGATGATTTCGTCTATGTGACCGGTAACTTTGAGTTCGGTCCTAGTGAGGAGCACGACATCTTCACTGTCCCTCGAAAAAACGGTCGTGGCCCTAGTAGTGTCATCACTACTTGTTTGTTCACATGCCTGACTCATATTTGTTCTGCTTTCTAACGTCCCTACTTCCTTGTTGTAGGTGAGATCGCAAATAATCATGCTCGCGGACCCTTGCCCGGCGTCCATATTGAAGATTTGAGAAAAGCTTGGCAGTACAAGGGGCTTCCTGAATAAAAAGGTTTAGGCAGGGCTACTCACATCCTCCTGAAGTACATTCCGATCTACAGAAGCTTTATTAGGCCGAATACTTCAAGAGTTCAGATAGCCGCCGCCGCCTCAGATCCAGCCGAGGTGCCAGAAGCCATCGTCCTTCCATTTACCCGAGCAGAGAGGCAGGTCACAGTCGCCCAGCCTCCTCTTGGCATTGCTGAGCTCGGACCCTCCTCGTCGGGGTATACCATTTCTGTTTCTTCGTCTTCCACTTCATCTGTTGATCTTTCGATTGTCGAAGAGATCATCGAAATGGCACAAAAGAAAGCCACCGCCGCCGACCTCAGCCAATTCCTCACTTTAGGTGGTTCAAAGAGGAAAGCGACCCCCGTCCCTTCAGCACCAGCCAACCTCGCTTCCGAACTAACAGAGGAAGCAACTCCGATCTTAAAGGTGAAGTCTCCGCCACCGCCGAAGAAGCAGAAGAAGGCTGGGGGCTCCCCACCCAAGGAGAAGGGAGAGGGGAAAAAGAAGGAGAAGAAGAAGAGAGAGAAAGAAATGAGAGAGAAAGGAAAAGCTATGGTGGAACAGCCCGGGGGGCCAAAGCCATGGTCTCCTGACTTTAAGAAGGGTGATCGGGTAATCACCGTTCAGGACCGGGCCAAGTCCCCGGATACTTCTTTTGCTTTGTCAAAAGCCCTGCTGCTGCCTGGCGATATGGAGGAAGCCCGAAAACTCCCTCACGAACAGCTGGTGAAATTCTCCATTCGCCATTCTATCCAGGTACTCTTCGGTATCCTTTTCTTCAGTTATCTTTATATTTTCTGAACTTCTATTAAGCCTTCTCTTTTGGTCTCCCTTTTCTTCGCAGGGCCTCCAACGTCTGGTGGCAACCATGGAGAGGCTGGAGGATAGGGAACTAGAGCTCGCCAAGCTCTTGGAGTAGAATCAGATATACCTCCAGAAGATGTCAAAGATGCAGGCCAGTATTCGGGCGAAGGACAAGCTGCTCGGTACTGCGCATGCTCGGGCGTTTGAGCTGGAGATTTCTGAAATTGCTTTGAAGCAGCGCCTGAAGGAGAAGGAGAAGTCCCTCGCTGACACCGTGGTTCTCCTTGGTCAGACCGAGGTTGAGCTGGTCAAGGCCAATGAGGAGGCCTCGAAGGTATATTCGGCTGGGGTTGCTGAGGCCACTGAAGACTACAAGTCGCAGATCCTAGGCCTCCAAGACCTCATCTTTGGCATTGCTTGGGAGGCCGCGCTCAAAGCTGCTGGGGTTGAGGTAACCTCCCCCTTATATACGGATGTCCCTCTGCCAAGCAAGCAAGTGGTGGATGAGAAAGATGAGGTGGTGGAGGTGCAGGGCATCCCCGAGGCTTCCGGTGCTGAAGGTCAGGCTCCAATGACTGAACAGCTCCCTCATTCAATAATAGAGACAGAGGTGGCCGCTGAGCAAACCATTGATGAATTTCTTGCAGTGCCTTAGACTTTCATGCTCTCTTCTTCTTTTTTTTGGTACTTATGTAGCTCTTCGGAGCCTTCAAGTTTGTAACTTCATGGGTCCAAGCCCCCCTTTAATTTTAATGAAGTGCAATTCTTCCCCTTCTTCTCTTTACGTGTTTATGCATTTTTAAACTTAGTTATTTTTAGACTAAGTCGTTTAGCCCTTAGCATGGATCTTGCTATTCACACCAGGGGTTTAGTTAGTTCGGCTATGAATCGAGCTTAGCCTTCTTTGGTTTATTCATCCTAGGTATGGGATTAGCATTCATACTAAGGGCTTTAATGAGTTCGGATAATCATCGAACTTAGCCTTTTTAGGCTTTAACATCCTAAGTATGAGATTTACATCCATACTGAGGAATAGATGAGTTCGGATGAATTTCGAACTTAGCATTTTCAGGCTTAAACATCCTAAGTATGGGATTAACATCCAGGTTTAAACATCCTAAATATGGAATTAACATCTACACTAAGGGATAGATGAGTTCGGATGAACTTCAAAATTAGCCTTTTTAGACTTAAACATCCTAAGTATGGGATTAACATCCACACTGAGGGATAGATGAGTTCGGATGAACTTTGAAATTAGCATTTTTAGGCTTAAACATCCTAAGTATAGGATTAACATCTACACTGAGGGATAGATGAGTTCAGATGAACTTCAAAATTAGCCTTTTTAGGCTTAAACATCCTATGTATGGGATTAACATCCACACTGAGGGATAGATGAGTTCAGATGAACTTCAAAATTAGCTTTTTTAGGCTTAAACATCCTATGTATGGGATTAACATCCACACTTAGGGATAGATGAGTCTAGATGAACTTTGAACTTATCCTTTTTAGACTTAAACATCCTAAGTATGAGATTAACATCCATACTGAGGGATAAAAGAGCTTAGATGAACTTCGAACTTAGACTTTTTAGGCGTAATCTTCCTAAGTATGGGATTGCCATCCATACTGAGGGCTATATGAGTTTAGATAAATATCAAATTTAACCTTTTTAGGCTTAATCTTCCTAAGTATAGGATTATCATCCATACTGAGGGCTATATGAGTTCGGATAAACATCGAACTTAACCTTTTTAGGCTTAATCTTTCTAAGTCTGGGATTATCATCCATACTGAGGGCTATATGAGTTCGGATAAGTATTGAACTTAGCCGTTTTAGGCTGCTGAAGAAGTTCACTGTGCTTGTCGCACTCATGGTATACCCTCCCAAGTTTTTATCGAGAAGATTAGTTGATAAAAACTTAAAATGCGAAGGAAAAAAGTTCATGCCGAACAACGGCATTTTATTAAGAGTGAAAAATTACAAAGAATTAGAAGATTTAAAAGTAAAATTTGGAAAGATTGTTTGCATTCCATGGTCTAGAGACTACTTTTTCACTCATGTCTTCTAGGTGGTATGCTTAAGTGCCACCTTTGGAGGTAACCTTGTACAGGCCCTCCCAGTTCGGGCCTAACTTCACCTATACTGGATCCTTCATATGGCCGAGCACTTTTCTTAGGACCAGATCTCCTATGCCGAACTCACGGTGTTTCATCATTTTATTGTACCCCTTGGCAAGGGCTTGCTGATAGGCCACCAATTTGATGGTGGTCATCATCCTTCGTTCTTCGGCTAAATCTAAGTCTAAGGTTAGTGCCTTATCATTTTTCTTGGGATTACTGATCTCAGTGCGAATTGTTGGTAATTCGACCTCTAGGGATATAACTACCTCTACCCCGTAGGCTAAAGAAAATGGGGTTTCACTTGTAGACCTCCTTAGGGTAGTTCGGTAGGTCCATAAAACTGAGGGCAATTCTTCGACACATCTCCTCTTAGCTGCATCTAGCCTCTTCTTTAATCCGTCGATGATGGTTTTGTTAGTAGCCTCTGCCTGCCCATTACTATGTGGATATGCTGGGGTAGAAAAGTAATTCTTGATCCCAAGCCGAGAACAAAAATTCTTAAATAGGGAGCTATCGAACTTAGTACCATTGTCAGAGATAATTGCTTAGGGGATGCCGAATCGGGTGATGATATTCTTCCATGTGAACCTCTTTACATCCGCGTCCCTGATATCGGCTAAGGGCTCAGCCTCCACCTACTTAGTAAAATAGTCTGTGGTAACAAGGAGATATTTTCTGTTGCATGTGGCCTTTGGGAAGGGGCATACTATATCGTACCTCATGTGGCTTTGGGATTTAGGGGGTCGAAAATAGGAGAGTTCAAATATATTTTGAAAATATTTTAAACACCTTGAAAATCAAAATTTGAAAATTCCTTTTGTTAAAAATAGAACCGTTACTTAGTTTTTGAGAAAAATTAGGAAAAACAAAATTGACTACTAATCTTTGAAAACGTTTATCAGAGAAAATAGGGTTCGGGGGCTAAGGTACGAATCGAAAAAGGTGTTAGGCACGCCGTTCGCCCAATCGTAAGATTAGCATCTACTAATCATCATTGGTTCTTTAATAGAATTTCTCAAATATATACAAATAAAGAAAATAGAGGTAAAGAGAGAACATCCAAAATCAATTATAGAAAATACATAAAATATGTACATAACACTCCAAAGCAAATAAGTGTCTAAATAAAAATTTTAAATCCTACGGTATATAATTTCTATCTAATGAGACATGAAACACATCCCCATGTAATATTGTTTAAACAACCTAATACTAACACACTTTGATTAAAAGAAAAATATGCTAAAATTATCAAAATTATCTAAACATGGATTGCACAAAAATGAACTACACAATATGTACAATATACATATCATTACCTAAAAGTTGTGAGAAGTTATGTAAAAAGTTCTATGTTAAAAACTAATCAAAATAATAAAATCTAATAACAAATATTTTGTATTAACAAGCAAATATTTGAAGTTTTGATTTAAAAAAGAAAGAAAATAAAATAAAATAAAAAGTTTATAAGAGAGTAATTAAACCAAAAAATAAAATATTAGAGAATGCTTATTTAAACTAACACAAGAAAAACCTACTCATTTGCATTTTATGCACTTTTTTAGAGAGACAAAAGAAAGTTAAAAAAATCAAAATAAAATTACATGTTAAAGATAAAAGTTAGTTTTGGAGAATCTTTTTATAATTTTTAGGTTTTAATGAAAATGTAAAAATTCTATACAAGAAAAATTAAGCTTAATAAAGGAATATTTTTTTAATGTTAACAAGAAAATCTAATTATTCATATTTTATATTTTAAAAGAGAATAAAAAAAAATAAAAAGAGAAGAAAACAAGTAATATGAATAATGGAGTTTTCACTATTAAAGAAAATTAAAAAGTTATTAAAAAAAATTTAGATTAGTGCTAACAAAAAAATATTAAACTAATAATAAAAAAAATGTTAGTATTAAGTGAAATATAAAATTAATATTACAAGAAATAAGAAATAAAATATTATAAATAAATTTAAAACTAAAAAGAAAATAAAAGACTAGAAAAAAAATTACACTAATATGAAAAGAGAAGAAAAGAAAATAAGAATTAGAAACTAAACATTAAACTAAAAAGAAAATAGAATATTGGCACTAAGAAAAAAAATATTAAAGAAATTATATTAAACTAAAAGCAAAGAAATAAAAATTACATTACAAAGAAAAATAAATGCTTAAAAAGTAAATTAAAATTAAACTAGAAATGTAATAAAGATAATAAATTAGAGTACTAGTAAAGTAAAGTTAAGCTAACTAAAAGAAAAGAAAAGAAAGTAAAATGCTAGAATATCGAACTAACATAAAAGAAAGAAAATAAAAAAATAAAACATTAGAATTAAATGAGTGTAATATTGATAATTACAATCATTTTTATATGTGTACCTTAATTATCATAATTAACAACATTAACAAGTTGGAATTGTTAGAAATATTGGCACTATTTAATGATTTGATTAGGTTTTAATTCAAATAAGTAAATAAATAAATAAATGAGCTAAATTAAATAAAATACTAGAACATAAATAAAACAATTGATAAGTAAAGTAAGAATGTAATAAAAAGAAATATGTGATTTGAAATTGAATTTTAACCCGCTCACTCCAAAGAGAGAAAGTGGAGTTTAGAAAGATCGGAGACGTGAACGAGGTACCTAAATTGTCAAAAAATTCTCAAGTTGCGGAATGTGCCTCAGCGTGCCAATTCTCGAGTGGTGATCCAAGTAATGTAGCCTTCAATGTAGGTATTGGAGGCTCGAGGCTTAGTATTTTGGTAGGACTTCGGCGTCGGGGCTCGGGATTGCTCGATGTATCAGTAGAGTCTCTCTCCCTTAAAATTCGTACTGAAAACGTACGCTGGGGTACAGTATTTATAGAATTCTTCAACCAATGAGGTGCTGCCATATTTTGGGACACGCCAGGCCATTTGGAGTTGGCGATCACCACTATGCAAGTTGGCGGTCGCCAGGTTTTTGGAAGTTTCCACAAAGTTCTGTGGCGGTCGCCACAATGGGAGTTGGCGGTCGCCATGATGGAAGGTGGAAGTTGCCACTTTTGGCTAGGGTTTCTACAAAGTTCTACGGTGGGCGCCATGAAAAGAGTTTGCGGTCGCCTTACTTGGGCAGCAAGTTTCAATGGTTCGGTATAATTTTATTGGTGTTGAAGATTTTTGATGACTGGCTTCAAATACCGAGATTGGATCACCTCCCAAAGATCGTATTGAGGCACTATTCTACCTATTTTTATCATCAGATTCGTCTAAGATTATGCGAGGTCAAATTAGGGTGTTTACAGTTGCCCTTCTTTGATATAACTTGTATAGCAACGCGTGATACAAGTTATATAAAAGATCCAGAGACAACAACTATTTGACCGAGCCGTCAATCTTAGGCCATAAACACACAAGCATACATATGATGTTGGTCATACTCGAATTTTTATCGAGCTGCCTACGTACCATTTTGCTAGGGATCATACCAAAACATAATTCCTGGGGCAAAATGCAAGGATACAAGATAAGAAAAATGATGTAAATGCTTACATGAGCAGATGCTAATACGATGCAGATGCTGGTGTGAATCATAGATGTGATCGAAAAAATTTTGGAGATCGAGTCAGTTTAAGGTCATGAGGAGAACCAAGTCCGTTTAGCGTCATGAGGAGGACCAAGTCAGTTTACAGTCATGAGGAGGACTGAGCCAATTTACGGTCATGAGGAGGACTAGTTAGTTTACGGTCATGAGGAAGACAAGTCAGTTTAGGGTCATGAGGAGGACCAGTCGGTTTGCGGTCACGAGGGGGACCAAGTCAGTTTACGGTTATGAGGAGGACCAGTCAGTTTACAGTCGTGATGAGGACCAAGTCAGTTTAGGGTCGTGAGGAGGACCAGTCAGTTTACGGTCATGAGGGGGACCAAGTCAGTTTACGATCATGAGGAGGACCATTCAGTTTAGGATCATGAGTAGGACCAAGTCAGTTTAGGGTCGTGAGGAGGACCGAGTCAGTTTACGGTCGTGAGGAGGACCGAGTCAGTTTAGGGTTGTGAGGAGGAGCAGTTAGTTTACAGTAATGAGGAGGACCGAGTCAATTTAGGTTCATGAGGAGGACCAAGTCAATTTACGGTAATGAGGAGGACCAGTCAGTTTAGAGTCAGGAGGAGGACTAGTCAGCTTACGGTCATGAGGAGGACCAAGTCAGACATTGAATTAGTAAGTCGAGTTAAGATTTAAAAATTCGGGACAAGGTGCAGGGTAATTAAAAGCTAAGTTACGGCTTAAAATTAAATTTATCGAGAAGGATAACCGTAAATTAATAGGTCGAGTTTAAGACCTAGGAATTTGGAAATCTCGCGTACTAGGACTTGAGGGATTTTCCTGGCGTACCAGGGCTTGAGGGATTTGCCTTTCTTTCTAGGGCTTGAACGATTTGCCTGGCTTTCTAGGGCTTAGTGTGTGTAGTTCTCTAGGGTTTGAAAGATTTTCTTGGAAGATTTGCTTGGCGTGCCAGGGCTTAGGGTGTCTATGGGTCATCTTACGAACCTAGAATTTAGACAACACTTCGCATATGACTAGGATTTGGAAGAAGTTTGCCTGGCACACTAGGGTTTGGATCAACGAACCATTGCTGAGGGTTGCTACACGACTTTTAGGATCCATGGGCTCATGTTTTCTTCTTTGGTCTTGAAGAGTTATGCCCCACTGTATAGGAGTTCACCATCATAATTAATCTCGTCCCCTAGGAGTTCATGTCAATACCTTTTCTGTTTATCATATATCCTTGTGGTCTGACTGGCCAAAAGGTTTCTTTCTTCTTCCATGGGGATTCACATAGATTTTGTCATATCGATTTCCTTGGTGACTTTAACTATCTGCTTGCTTGCTCGATATCTTTTGGTTTCTTGTGACGATCGAGTCAACACTATTCTGGTGGACATTGCTGAGCAAATAAGGGCAGGGAATGACTTCGTGCCCCTAGTTCTGTCTAAGATCCTGATTGGTCTAATGCTATCCACCCAAGTGTAATCATGTCTTTTGCCGGTAGTCCTCTGCTTCTCCAAGGTGAAATTCAAATCTCTATTTTCTCCCTTTTTTTTTTGATTTTTACCGCTCTTCTCTCCTTTTGCTGATTTCTCTCGGATTTTACCGTTCTTGTCTCATTTTTCCACTATCCCCACATATCTCTCCTTTTGCTGGTTTCTCTCGATTCTTATCTCTTTTCTCTTTTCTCAGATTTGGCTGATAGAAAAAGTAAATCTTCTGCAGAAATATGGTTCGAAAGGGTACATCAATGTTACTACTAAGGCAGCTTGAAGACAATACCATCTTCACTGACTAGAAGAGACATCACTTGGTAGTGCCCCGAGTGGTAGATCCCTTAAATGTCTTGCTGATTGGTCTATGGTTGTCATCTTTCTATTATCCACACCAGGCAATTTGGTCGAGGTCAGATCATATTTCACGGCGTATGGGATCGTATCCATCTTCTCTTCATGCCCCATTTCTGGTACAGTATTATGAGGCTTGACCATCTCGTTTACTAATAGAGATGCAGGAACTACCCCACACTGAGTTCCCCGATGAGTACAAGGCGTGGTTGGTTCAGGATAAAGAGAGCAGAAATAAAGAAGAGGGAGAAGAACAAGAAAGATTTGAAGAACTTGCTTTGCTTTTAGAATTTTGTAGCTTTCTTTTTTTTTGTTTAGAGTTTGGGACTTGCGTGCCTACCATTTATTTCTAAAACCTTGTGATTGCAGCTGAAATAATAAAAATTTCACGTTTATCTGAAAAAGGTTCCTAATTATTTAAAATTTTTCGATTCGTGCAATTAAATAATTTTATTATCAAAACTCAAAAATAAATTTGCATTGATCATTACTCGGATTCAAAGATGACTAAAATAAAGAAGGTGGCCAGACTTTTTAAAAGAAGCTGCCTACGTATCCCAAAAAGTGAAATCAGGCTGTAACGTAGTTTGGGCTCGATTTTCACTCGGGTATTGACACTCTCCTTTTGTAATGCCCTAACTTTTGCCAAGGTCTCCCTTTCGGGTTTTCAGCCTTGCAAGCTGCTCTAACTTTTACCTGAGTCGCCTTTTCGATTTTCAGCTCAGCGAGCTTTTCTCTTATTTTTATTTTTACCTCAAGGATAGTACTTTTTGAGCTGATCAAGGTTTATTGGGGTAGAGAACACATTGCCATCCAAATCCATGATGATTACAATACCACCGGTCATAATAGTCTTGATCAGATACGGCCTGGCCCAATTCGGTTTGAACTTGCTTCTTGGGTTGGAAATAGGAGCCTTGATTTCCTTAAGAGCCAAGTCACTTTCTCTCGGGTCCGAGGTCTTAATTTTTTTTTTGTTGAACGTTTTGGCCCTTGTATGTGGAACAGAGTTTGTAGTATTCTTTCATCGAATAAGAGAAGTTCTTTCATCCACTTCTTCTACGGGTTACGCCACATCTTATACTTCTTGATTCTTTCAAAGAATTTGTGCAGCACTATGATATGGTTGTCTTGATCTTTAGACTTCACAATCATGTCGCCCACATACACCTCGACGTCTTCATGTATCATGCAACAAGGTAGTGGCCGCCCTTTGGAAGGTTGCCCCAGCATTCTTCAAATTGAATGGCTTCACGCAGTAATAGTAGGTGCCCCACAATATAATGAATGCCATCTTTTCTCTGTCTTCAAGGTCCATTAAAATCTAATTGTACCTGAAAAAGCCATCCATAAACGATAAAAGAGCGTGCCCCACTATGCTATCTACCAAGGCGCCATTGTGCAGTAGTGGAAAGTCGTTCTTTGGACTAGTCTTATTGAGATTCCACAAATTCACACATACTCTGATACGTCCATCCTTCTTCAAGACCGGCACAATGTTAGCCACCCACTTCAGATACTCGGCTACCATAAGAAATTCTACGTTGATCTCCTTGGTGACTTTTTCTTTAATCTTTAGAGCCCTTTCTGGTCGTATCTTTCTTAATTTCTATTTGACCGGTTTGGTAGCGGGATACAAAGGGATATGGTGTTGGATAATATCGGGATCAATTACAGGCATATCCTCGTATGATCATGCAAAAAAAATATCTTTGAATTCTTTTAATAAAGTCGTTAATTATTCACGTTCAACTGAAAATGAAGAAGAACCAATTTGGATAATTTGTGGATTAGTTTCACTACTCAGATTTATTGACAAAGTTTCTTCAATTATTGGTTGGGCACACATTTATTTTTCTCTCCTTTTTTTATTAAGGATTTTTTTTCTCTTTTTTTTCGGAAATATTCCCTTCGAATTCAAAATCATCAGAAAGCGTACAAAATAAAAGAAGTAAGCAGAATAATCAAAACTTTTGTTTATTTCATTGATATCAAAGAGAGCAGGGATTACAAAATTGAAGGTAAAAGAAGAAGGTGCACAGACTGACGTTCCCTCATACTCGACATCCAACTGATCTTGAACAAAGCAAAAACTTACAAGACTCCGACTTGACTCAAGACTTGAATCGTGTAAAATGCAGGAATTTAAAAATCAGTTGTGACATTTGGTGTAGATGGAGGTGAGACGACCTTACTGTCAATGAGATCTTGAATGCCATGGCGGAGTTTCAGACAGTTGTCGGTTGGGTGTCCGTGGCTCTGATGGTATGAGCAATATTGGGTGGGATCATAGCGTCGTGGTAATGGGTTAGGAGGCAGCATTAGATCAAAAAGTTTTATCAACCCTTTCTCGACAAGTTGATTCAGGGCCATGGACAGAGAGATATTAAGGAGAGTAAAAACTCTCCTTGGCTTTTTCAACTGCGACGACTGGTTGTTTTTGGGAGGGGGTGATGAAGGTGAAGAATTCGGTCGATCTGATTGGGGGTTTAGCAAATTCACCTCGTTAGAGTGAGATACAAGGTTAGTGGATGGATAAGGTCTTCTCGGCTTTTGGTTCGGCTCGACCTCCTCGATATCACCAGACTAGATTGTATCTTTCATTTGAACTCCAGCATCAAACAATTGCTCAAAAGTAGACGGCGATTGTGTTATCAGATAACGCTTCGATAGAGACTGGAGGTTCCTAACTGCATTCCTCTCTAGTTCCTTCTTAATTGGCTAATTTGTCATTTTTGTCGCTTTTTCCCTTCCACCCAATTAGAAAATCCACAAATGGTTCTCTACTTTCTTGGCGAGTGGTCTCCAGCTCTCGAGTGATTACATTCAGCCGGACATTATAGCGGTATTGGCTGACAAAAGCTGTGGCGATGTCCTCCCATGTTCTAGTCTTTGCAATATTCTGAGAGAGGAACCACCTCTAGGCTGCCCCTGAAAGAAATCGCTGGAATAGCTGAGCCTTCAACTGGTTGTCGATCCCTATGGGAGAGAGGATACCGTCATATATTCTCAAATGAATTCTAGGATCACTAGTTCCATCAAACTTCTCCATTTCAAGCATTTTGAACTTTTTCGACAGCTCAGTATCCGGGAGCAAACAAAGTCCTCCTACATTGAGTATATATTTCTCAACTCCCTTAGCCTTTCTGAGGACCTTCTCCATCCGGTCTATCTTCTCAGCCAATGCAGATTCTCTAAACTGAGCAATATTTTCTTTCTCAACTATCACCTGACGAGGGATTTGTGATGGTGGCATAATAACTTGTGCTCCATCGGAACCTGATTATCATTTCAAAAGTCTTCCCCGTTACCATTTGGTTCGTCATGCTATTCATTCAGTACCGACAAACGGTCTTGAATTGCCTGAATCTGTGCCTGACATTGTACCTGAGCCTGGGTTTGCTGCTCTAAGGCCCTCTGTATATCAGTAATGGCTATCATCAGAGCTGTCAAGTTCACCTCATTCTTTGCCATTTCAGTTGACTCAGTTGGCTGTTTAGATACTCTGTGAAGTTTGCCTGATTTTGATATGTTCCAAACGCGCGCTAACTGTACTCTTCTCGACTCAATGGTAAACCCTAGATTAATCAACTTCTAGAGGGAAGGCTTATCTAAATGGATAGCACTCCGGTAGGGAAAACAGTTCTAACCCTCAAGAGACCGGTTCGATCTAGATTTTTAGGAAAAAATAGACAGCATAACGGTAGAAAACTAGTTCACACGGGAATAACAAGGATTTGAAGGGAACGAGCCGAAACAAAGGTGGGGGTATAGAACTAACAACTTGAGAAGAACCTGGAAGAGAGAGAAACTATCATAGGGGTTTCAAAACAAAACACGGGCATGACCCTAAACAGAAAACTACGACGTAAAGACTAAACAAGGCGAAGAACAAAGCCCAGGTAAGAACTCAAAGGCAAAAAGCTAACCTAATCAAAGGATAACGAAAAATCCAGGCCAAACTCGGGAAAGGAACTAGCCTAAGACAAAATAAATAATCCTAACAATAGCAATCAAAACATACAATTAACAAAAACACATAATCCTACTAAGGTTGCAACACCTAATGGAGAGATCTAAGTTCACTATATGCAAAAGGCCGATTTTGATCAATTTGAACATAGTACTTTCTAAATAGAGCTGGGTATATATCTCCCATACCTTGAGTAGTGTAGGACATGGTCAAACAATACGCTCGAACTCTTTTACTGCACCTATGATAGCGTACAGTCAGTAAGGGTTACCTGTCTTTCTAACAATTCTCGAAACGGATTAACGTTTAGGGTATCAGGTCGACCAGGCATGGGGGTTTGAAAAATAATGCGTATGTATGCAAAAATACAAATGAGAAATTTTATTATGAACCAATGATGTTTTCAAATTTAGCTCTCTTATTTGATTTTGTAAACCAGTCCTTGGTAGAGTCTCTAGAAAATACTATGACTTTGAGATTTAGAGGGTCAAAAATAGGGGAGTTCAAAGATGTTTTGAAAAATATTTTAAACATCTTCAAAATCAAATTTAAAAAATCCTTTTTGTTGAAAATAGCGCTGCCACTTAGTTTTTGAAAAAAACTAAATAAATTAAAATTGGCTACTGATCTTTGAAAACGTTTATCAGAGAAAATAGGGTTCGAGGGTTAAGGTACGAATCAGAAAATGTATTAGGCACCCCGTTCGCCTAACACTATGTTAAAAACTAACCAAAATAATAAAATCTAATAACAAACATTTTGTATTAACAAGCAAATATTTAAAGTTTTGATTTAAAGAAGAAAGGAAATAAAATAAAACAAAAAGTTTACAAGAGAATAATTAAACTAAAAAATAAAATGTTAGAGAATACTTATTTAAACTAACACAAGAAAAAAACCTACGCATTTGCATTTTATGCATTTTTTTAGAAAGACAAAAGAAGGTAAAAAGAAATCAAAATAAAATTACACGTTAAAGATAAAAGTTAGTTTTGAAAAATCTTTTTATAATTTTTAGGTTTTAATGAAAATGTAAAAATGTTATACAAGAAAAATTAAGCTTAATAAATGAAAGTTTTATTTTAATGTTAACAAGAAAATCTAATTATTCACATTTTATATTTTAAAAGAGAATAAAAAAAAATAAAATGAGAAGAAAACAAGTAATATGAATAATAGAGTTTTAACTATTGAAGAAAATTATAAAGCTACTAAAAGAAAATTTAGATTAGTGCTAACAAAAAAATATTAAACTAATAATAAAAAAAAAAGAAATGTTAGTATTAAGTGAAACATAAAATTGATATTACAAGAACTAAGAAATAAAATGTTATAAAGAAATTTAAAGTTAAAAAGAAAATAAAATACTAGAAAGAAAAATTACACTAATATGGAAAGAGAAGAAAAGAAAATAAGAGCTAGAAACTAAACATTAAAGTAAAAAAAAATAGAATATTGGCACTAAGAAAAAAAAATTAAAGAAATTACATTAAGTTAAAAGCAAAGAAATAAAAACTACATTACAAAAGAAAGTAAATACTTGAAAACTAAATTAGAATTAAGCTAGAAAAATAATAAAGATAATGAATTAGAGTGCTAATAAAGTAAAGCTAAGCCAACTAAAAAAAAGAAAATAAAGTAAAATGTTAGAATATCGAATTAACATAAAAGAAAAAAAATGAAAAGAAATAAAATATTAGAATTAAATGTGTGTAATATTGACAATTACAATCATTTTTATGTAAGTGCATTAATTATCACAATTAACAGCATTAACAAGTTGTAATTATTATTGAGGTTGACACTATTTAATGATTTGATTAGATTTTAATTCAAATAAGCAAATAAATAAATAAGTGAGCTAAATTAAATAAAATACTAGAATATAAATAAAGCAATTTATAAGTAAAGCAAGAATGTAATAAAAAAAAATATGTGATTTGAAATTGAATTTTAACCCGATCACTCCAAAGAGAGAAAGTGGAGTTTAGAAAAATCAGAGATCTGAACGGGGTACCTAAATTGCCGGAAAATTCTCAAGTTGCGGAATGTGTCTCGGCGTGCCAATTCTCGAGTGGTGATCCAAGCAATGTAGATTTCAATGTAGGTATTGGAGGTTCGGAACTCGGTATTTTGGCAGGACTTCGGCGTCGAGGCTCGGGATTGCTCGATGTATCGGCAGAGTCTCTCTCTCTCAAAATTCATATTGAAAACGTACACTGGGGTACGGTATTTAATGAATTCTTCAACCAACGAGATGTTGCCACGCTTTGAGACACATCAGGCAATTTGGAGTTGGCGGTCGCTACTATGCAAGTTTGCGGTCACCAGGTTTTTAGAAGTTTTCACAAAGTTCTATGGCGGTCGCCACAATGGAAGTTGGCGGTCACCGTGATGGAAGGTGGTGGTCGCCATTTTTGGTTAGGGTTTCTACAAAGTTCTACGGCATGTGCCATGAAGAGAGTTGGCGGCCGCCTTACTTGGCAGCAAGTTTCAATGGTTCGGTACAATTTCATTGGTTTTGAAAGTTTTTTATGACTGGGTTTAAATAACGAGCTTGGATCACCTCTCGAGGATCGTATTGAGGTACTATTCTACCTGTTTTCATCATTGGATTCACCTAAGATTAGGAGGGGTCAAATTGGAGTGTCTACTCCCCCACTGGGCAAAGGGCCTTGGACTTGTGAGTGGGGAAAAGTCTTTGGCTGGGATGTGTATATTCGGACTGTGCCTCTAACACTTCTCACACTTCTGCACATACTTCTCTGCATCCTTTTGCATGTAGGGCCACTAGTAGTCTTGAGAAATTGCTCGGTGAGCTAATGACCGCCCTCCAGTATGGCTGCCACAAATCCCTTCATGTATTTCGAACAAGAGGTCCTAAACTTTGTTCGGGTGTACGCATAAGAGATAGGGCCCAGTGAAGGACTTTTTATATAAATCCCCCAAACTAGAGACCTAGAACCTCATTGACTTCTTTTTTATCATTTGAGCTTCTCTCTGATCGTTTGGGAGCATGTCTTTCACCAACTAGTCCTTTATGGGATCCATCAAACTTGGACCCAATTTCGAGTAGTAAATCGGTTTTTCTTCGTGGTTGATGATGTTAGGTTGTTGGAGTATTTTTATAGAAATCACTCTTTTTTTCTCAGAACTAGCGGCTGCTGCCAGGCAAGCCAGGGAATCGGCATGGCTATTTTCCCTAAATGAGAGCTGGGTGATCTCAAAACATGGGATGCATTTGGCCAGTTGTTGTGCTAATTGAACATACGTTTGCATTCTATCATCTTTGGCTAGGTATTCTCCCTTGAATTGATTTTTCATCAATTGTGAGTCACAAAATACTTTAACCTTTCGTGCCTTCAGTTCCTTGACATCTCAGAGCCCAGTTAGCAAGGTCTCATATTGGCCTCATTGTTGGTGGCCAGGAAGTCAAGCCAAACTGCTTTCTTAATGAGGGTTCCTTCTGGGCTGTACAGTACAATCCCAGCACCTGTTCCTTTGTGGTAGGACGAGTCATCCACGTACAACCTCTAAGTGTCCCCTGAGTCTGCATTTGTTGGCTTAGTGTCTTGCCACCCAATGTCCGCCGAACAATCCTCATGGCTGAATTCGGCTATAAAGTCAGCCAAGACTTGGCCTTTTATGGTCGTCCTTGGATAGAAGGTGATGTCATGCTCCCCAAGCTCCACGGCCCATTTCGCAATTCTTCCTGAAAAGTTGGCCTTACATAGTAACGCTTGAAGATGGTGTTCGATGATTACCTTGATCGGGTGAGCTCTGAAGTAATGATGAGTTTGTGAGAGGCAACGATCAGGGCTAGTGCAAGCTTCTCCAATGGTAAATATCTTGTCTCTGGGTCAAGAAGGACTTTACTCACATAATAGTTTAGCTTTTGAACCTTGTCTTCCACCCTCAGGAGGACCGCACTGACAGCTTGGCTAGACACCGCAAGGTACAAGAATAGCGTTTCTCCGCTGTCCACCACCGTTAATAGTGGGGGAGATGAGAGGTATTGCTTCAGTTCGGCTAGGGCTCCCTCACTTTCTTCATCCCACTTGAATTGGTTAGCCCTTTTCATTTCTTTGAAGAAAGGGTAGCACCGGTCGAATGCTCAGTTAATGAAGCAGTTGAGTGCTGCAGCCATACCTGTAAGCTTCTGAACTTCCTTCAAACTCTGCGGGCTTTTCAAGTTTTGAATGGCTGAAATTTGTTCGGGGTTTACCTCTATTCCTCTGTGAATGACAATGAAACCTAAGAATTTTCCCGAACTGACCCCGAAGGCACACTTTGAGACGTTAAGCCTTAACTTGTAAGCCTTGAGGGTTTCGAATGTCTTTCTTAGATCATCGAGGTGTTTGTTCGGGTGCTTAGTCTTAACGACCATGTCATCTATGTAGACCTCTATGGTTTTGCCGATTAGGTCGCCGAACATCTTCGTTGCTAGCCTTTGGTAAGTGGCACTAGCGTTCTTTAGTCCAAATGGCATCACCTTATAGCAGTAGATTCCACGAGGGGTAATGAATGCCGTCTTTTCCATGTTTGGGGGGTGCATGGCGATCTGGTGGTACCCTTTGTATGCATCCAGGAAGCTCATCCTCTTATGTCCTACCGTTGAATCAACAAGATGATCTATTCGGGGGAGAGGAAAATAATCTTTCGGGCAGGCCTTATTGAGATCGGTGAAGTCAACACAGACTCGCCACTTTTCATCCTTCTTCTTGACCACCACGGTGTTTGCCAACCAGGTTGCGTAGTGAATTTCCTTGATGGCCCCGGCTTCCTTCAATTTTTGGACTTCCTCAATCACAGCATCTGCATGGTGTGGTGCTGACTTCCTGAGCTTCTGTACTACTGGCTTCCTCTGGGGATCCACATTCAACCGGTAGCTGATAACTTCGGAGTCTATCCCTGACATCTCATATGGTGTCCAGGCAAAGACCTCTTTTCTTTCCTTCAGAAATTCAACCAACTCAGTTTTCTCTTGTTTGGCTATGCTTGTTCCGAGCAAGAAGAATCGATCTGGGTCCTCCGGGCTAATGATAACTTTCTTTAGGTCCTCCACCACTTTCTATTCAGCTGTTCGGCTATAGTTAAGGATCGTTGGGCCTTCCTTTATCTCAATAGTTTTTACTTCTGGATATCTTTCGGGACTCCTCGTTGTTGCTAGGAAACATTGCCTCGCTGTGTGTTGGTCTCCCTTGATTTCAACCACCTATTTTCTAATTTGAAACTTTAGGGATTGGTGGTAGGTTGAGGGTATTGCTCCAAGACTATGAATCCACGTTCTTCCTATAATAGCATTATAGGTAGATGGTTGATTAACAATAAAGAATTCAGTACTTACCGTTGTGGGGCCTGCCTTTACTGGTACTGTAATCCTTCCAACTGGCCATACTAGGTCTGTGCCGATACCGATCAGAGGTATTACGCAACTTTTGAGCGCAGAGTCTTTTAGTCCCAACTTTTGGAATAAGCTGTAGTACAGGATGTCCACCGAACTCCCTTGGTTTACTAGCACCCGCAACACATCATAGTTAGCAATGCGCAGTGTTAGTACTAAGGCATCATTGTGGGATCGATGCATCCCTTTAAGGTCTTCCTCTGAGAAGCTGATCCCCTTGGGACCTTAGCTGGAGTTTTCTTCTGTTCTCTTTCGCTTGCCCTCATCCACCTTCATGTCATGTGCAATGGTCCTGGCATGGTGCCGAACTATTGATCGGGTGATTAGCTTAGCTGTGCCATGGATCATCTTTTACCATGCCAAGTGAGGGATCTCCTTGTTCGGCCCTATGATCTTGTTCACAGTTCCTTCCTTCTCGAGTAGTCTTCTCGGTATCAACAAATTCAAGTAAATGCCCCGCTTGCACCAAGTCCTTCAAGTGTCTCTAGAAGGTTCTGCATTCCCTAGTCAGGTGGCCGTGATCTCGATGATAGTGACACTTCTTCTTCTAATCACGTCTGTTCGGATCTCCCATCAACTTCGGGGGCCACTGGAAATAGGGCTTGTCCTTGATCTGGTCTAGAAGCTTATGTAGGATCTCCTTGAATATCGTTTGCACGGCCTGGTAAGCCACTGACTCCTTCTTTTCCTAGGATGGCTTCTTGGGCCTCTGGTCTTTTCAGCCTTTGTCCTCCTTCTCGAGTTTCTTTATCGAGACCACACTTTGCTCGGCCTGGCTTATATCTTCTTCTACCTTCGCGTGCTGTTCTATCTTTAACATTAACTCAAACATTGTGGTAACGGCCTTCTTATTGAGGGACTGTCTCAAACGACTCTGGGGAGGTAGCCCGATCTTGAAAGATGCCATCGCGAGTTGCTCGTTGCAGTCTTCAATCTCGTTGTAAGCCTCCTACTATCGCCGAGCATACTCCCGACTTGTCTCTCCGTCGCTTTTTTGTAAGGCCAGCAATGTATCAAAACTCTTCGGCTGCCTACTGTTAGTAATAAATTGAGTAGTAAAAGACTCTGCTAGTTGCTGCCAATTCATTATGGAACGTGGTGGCAACTTGTGGAACCAATTGAGGGTTGTCTCTCTCAGGCTGGATGGGAACATACGACAAAGAAGGGCATCATTCCCACTCCAGAGTGCCATTGCCTGTCTGTACTGCCGAACATGACTCACTGGATCTGTCTTCCCATCACACATCTCGAACTTTGCTAGAGAGAACTTACGAGGTGGACTAGCATTCTCTATGACTTCGGTCAATGGTGACACCGAGATCTGCTCAAGGGCTTTTCTTGCCACGTCTTGGGCTGTTTGGCTACTGCCATGTTGCAACCTGGAATCCATCCTTCTTTCCAACTAGTCGTAGATCTTGATTTGGATCTAGTCCAGCCTGATCAACCCTTTCATGGCTTGGCCGAAATAATTCCGTTTTGACGATTTTAGAACTTCTTAGGCTTACCTCAGGTTCTTTGCACCTCCGTCTCTGAGGGTAACTCAGACTGTAAGACTTCGGGCTGTGTTCGATATCCTCTTGCTCGGGGCTTTCCCTTCGCCTTACACATGGTTCCCTTCGAGCTTCCTGCCCCTGGATCAGTCGCCTGAGTTCATTAATCTCCCGGTCACGCTGCTCCATTCTCTCCTCTAGATTGTTGATGACCCTATCTCGCCTGGCCAATCTTCCTCTATTTCTTGAAGATGTGGGAGAAGGTCTTTCTCCTCTGGAACTTGTGGTTGAGTAGTGTAACTGCCTTCTATTGTGGGAGACATCATCCCTTCGTCTTTGAACCTCTGAAGGGACTCTTGTGGCCCTTGGCCTATTTAGAATGACAGGCATGGATCTTTGGGGGATATCCTCTATGGTACAGCTTCCAATAAATCCTGTTGGAGTCTGGCTCATGATTCTGTTGGCTCAAGATCGTCGTTATCACATACGACGCCAAATTTTGCGCGGTACAAACTGGTTGGGCTTATTCGGCACAATCAGGACCAGGTAATTAGCCCAATACTGATGATCTTGAGTAGAAAGTGGGCCGGACTCCTCGTCACCGAACTCGCTGGATACTCCTCGCTCCGTCGCCGAATCCTGCAACCACCAAGAACATCGTTAGCGCCTACTGGCCAGATGTGACCAGGAGGCGCTCCGACGCTCAAGTTAGATATATCTCAGAGAGGTTTCTCGGTAAGAGCTTGGCCTTAAGAATTGCATACCTGGTGGTTTTGGAGTGCCTCTCTTTATATAGGGGTCAGGACTAATGGAATTAAGAATTATTTCCTATCCTGATGTGATTTGTTTCTATCCATCATGTAGATATGATTCATTTCCATTATGTAGACCTGATCAGATTGTGCTAAAGATGGAAACTTACAGGGTTACCTTCTCCCTGTGGCCGATATGGGCTTTACTGGTCCAAGCTGCCCCTGTTTGGGGTGAGTCGAACTTGTGACGCCCAAACAACTTATGGCCCGGGTTTTTTCGGAGGCTGGACCAGTATGTTTTGAGCTGGCCCCATTTGACTGGGCTGGGTTTTAGGCCCATAACTTATGTTCACCCTCAAAAAAGATAAAAAAAATTAAAAATATTAATTAAATTAATTTTTAATCAGATTAGTAAACGGAGAAGTAAAAAATAATAACTATTTTTTTTTACTTTTTTTAACATGAGAGAAGAGAAAAAATAAAAGAGAGCATCAAAATTATTTCATTTTAAGAGTTGTATTTTTTACACTAATAATTTTGTATAGATGTTTTATTAAGTTCTATCTTGTTATATAGATAACATGGCTTTAGTACTGGAGTTGATCGGTTTAATTCGGTTAATTTTGGGTGTAAAATGATCTATTTCGATGATACAAACTGTTTTTTTGATTATTTTTACTGTGTAGATTATTTATGCAAGAAAATTAAATTGATTGAATATCGTTAAGTATCTTAACAAATTATATTTTTATTAAAAAAAATGAATAGTGCCAAAATTTTACTGTTTATTTTTTTGAACACAAATGTCATTTGTTTTGATATTTAATAATATTCAGTCAACTTAAATTTTTGCATAAATATTCTGAATATTATGAATAATAAAATAAACCGTTTGAATCAGTAAGTAAATCCATTTTAAATCCAAAATAAACCAACCAATTTAATCTAGTCTATTGTTGATATGGAGAAATGAACTCTATTACCCTTTGTAATTACAATTTCTTTTCTAAAAGGAAGAAAATGCATGTACTTATAAAAGTAACTCAAAATTCTATTCGAATTTTTTGTATTTAAAATAAATAATTTAAATTTAATTATGTGTTATGTGAATCATTTTAAATAAATTTGAACCATTAATTTTAAATTTTAAATAAATTTATGACTAACTTTTCTAAGTATATAGTGTTTATTGTTTTAAAAGAAGCAAATCTTAGACTCGAAGTAAAATATTTTCCATGAAAACAGTTTCCTTTCTTTTCATTTCCGCCATGAAACAATACATTTCGCACTGCATAACTTATTTTTTATTTTTTACTTATTTATTCTTTTTGGCTTTTTTTTAATAAATCTCTTAATTGAAAAAAATAAAAAAATTAGATAAAAGATTAAACAATACATTAACGACAAAAAGAGTACCATAAAATTTGATTTACTGACTTACTTTGACTTATTTTTATCTCTTTTTTGAATATTTTTTTATTTTGATAAAAAAACTAACTTTTCGACTCGTCTCGATAAAAAAAATCGTAAAAATATAATATTGTCCAAACGATAAAAAAATCACTAAGTACAAAAAAAAAACAAATTAAATAACCCAGTATCCTAAAAGAATGTGTAAATATCATTTCTTTTCATAACAATATAAATAATTTTTAATATTTTCATTAAAGGTGATGGCATGGCGACGGGCGCTCTTAATTGTAGTAGTAGAAAAATTATTCAGTAATTACAAGACATTGAGGCTGTTGTTAGAAATAATTTTTAACTTTAGTTTATAGTTTAGAAAAAAAACTAAAAAAAATTCAAATACGTGTTTTTGTAACTTTTTATTTATAAGTTTTAAAGTTTATTTAAAGTTTTTCTTTCTCTTTGTTTTTTACTTTGTTTTTTTATTTGATCTTGTTGAGTTTTGATAGGTTGAGTTTACGAGCGAGTCTATGAAAGAATTAAAAGTTACGTGCTAGTTAGGAATGGAAAATTTTTTCGTTTTATTCCGTCCCTATAAGTTTTTGCCTCGTTTTCTATTAGTTTTTTCTGCCCAATAATAAATGAGATGTGAACGGTATTTATTTTTCTCACCATATTTTCTCTCGCCCCGTCCTTAATTACATAAAATAGATATTTTTAAAATATGAATATATGTATAAAATATATATTTTATAAATATAAAAAGTTTAGAATATTTTAATATTATATTTATTTTTAATTTTTCTTTTTTCTTTTATATTTTTAATTCTATTAATTCTATTAATTATTATTTTTTATTTATTAAATCACCTATAACTCCCGTTAACATTACTCTTTTAAAACTTAAAAACTAATATCAAAATATCTTCATCGCTGCTACTTAGCCGATATTTTCTTTTAATTTTACTCCGATCAAATAGAGGACATAAATAGGAAAGGTCATCTGTGATATCGTTACGCCCATTGTCATTCCTAGTTCTTAATTTAAACTGGGTTAGGTTAGGCTTTTTCCTTGGGCCTAGTGGATTGTTTTCATTCATTTGGTGATCTACTAAGCTTGGGCTTTGCCCATGTTGAACACAGATGGCGCCTATTTTAGACCAAGCATGTCATGGGCCTATTTTTCAACAACTTGACTAATATATGAAATTGAACATCTGCGTACCGGGTGTTTGGCCAAGTTTTTTTTGGCCAAGTTTTTTTTTTTTACTCTTAATTTTAATAATAAGTTAATATTTTTTTTAAATATTTATAATTTTTACTATAAATTATTACTATTTTTTTTTCTATTTCAATTGTAAATTATAACTTCTGTTACAAGTTATCAGTTATAAATTATAACTCATGCTGCAAGTTATAGTTATAAACTATTAATTTCAGCAAAACTAAACACTCACGTAATCAATTATAGATAAGTATATAAACTGTCCAAATTTTAAAATTAAAACTACTTGCACAAATGAGCTGTACAGAATCAATTGTAGGTGTGCATTAGTTGATTACAAATTTTTCATCTAACTGTCAATTCACTAATAGTCAAAACTAACAAATTTTAAAAAAAAAAAATTTGCAGTATTAACCCACGATTTAGGTTTTGAGCGAATTAAAAGATAGTAAAACTTTAAAATAAATATTTTTAAAAATTAGTTTCTAAAAAATAAAACAAATTGCTGTAATTTTAAAAAATTATTAAACTCACCTTGTCAAAGAAAAATTTAACAAAATATAACTGTATTCATTCAACAATAACAACACCGACATAATTAAATATTTATATCAACTACATTTACAATATATACTTATTTTAAAAATATTTATAATATAAAAGTAGCAATCAAAATCATAAATGTTCTAATTTATTTATCATAAATTATAAAAATTTATATTACTGTATGTATGTATGTATATATATATATGTGTGTGTGTGTGAAAGAGAGAGAGAGAGAGAGAGAGAGAGAGAGATTCGTTATATGTAAATACACGATAACTAATATATACTTTAAGCAACGTAGGTTGAATTTGTTGGGAATTGGAGTACGGTCTCCACAATTTTACCCAAGATCACCAAAGAATGCACAAACCACAAGAATATGAACAAAGAAAGAAAAACACCAATCACATAATCGAGACCAGAATTTACGTAGTTCGACAAGTAGTGGTTACGTTCATAGACTTACACTTTCACTATAGACTTGGAAGAGTACAAGAGAAATATCTTTGAGGAGCGAGAATACAAAGAATAGATGAAAACTTAACGACGATCGTAACCCTACCCGCTAGTTAAAGGAGCAAACTCGCATAAACCACTCAAGCGGTCATCGAGTGATCAACAATAGCTCTCGGTATCTCCTGTAGACTCACAGACCGCTTAATTCGTCGGTTCCAAAATATGATTTCTTCATACCTCCAACAATCTTCCACTTGAAGTATATCCACTCAAAGCTTTCATATATCCCAAAAAAACTGTCACCATGAAACAACCAAGAAAACCAAGCAAACCTGTGCAAGCCAATCTTCTGTCTTCTAAGGTTGAAGACCAACCGAAACAGAACACAACTTTAGTTTATTAATGTTGACCCATTTTGTCAACATCTCAGCTGGGTTATTTGCTTCACAAATCTTTTCAAGCTTCAATTACCCACTGTTAATAAGAGAGCATATAAAATGATCATACCTCAATTGTGTGTACTTCGTCTTTGAGTGAAACACTGGGTTTTTGGAAAGAAAGATAGCGCTCTGGCTATCATTGTAAAGAGTTACTTTGTTAACCTTTTTACTCAACCTTTTCAAGAGACTCTGTAACCACACCATTTCCCAGCCTCTGTGATAGCAACATAGTCAGCTTCTATAGTAGAAAGTGCAACAATCTTTTGTAGTTTTAAAGCTCAACACACAGTTGTACTGCCTAAAGTATATACACACAGTTTCAGGCCCGTTCTCGTAAAACATAGAGAATTATTGGTAGTGCTCTTCAGGTATCTCATAATCCACTTAATAGCATCTCAATGCTGGTTTCTTGGATTGCTTTCACTGCATGTGCAATATCTAGTTTTGTGTAGACCATAGCATACATGAGGCTACCAATAGCTAATGCATAGAGAACCTTGCTCATGTAATCATGATCTTGTTTTGTTTTTGGATATTGATCCTTAGTTAGCTTGAAATGACGAGCAAATGGTGTACTTACAGATTTAGCATCAGTCATGTTAAATCTGTTAAGCATTTTCTTCACATACTTACTCTATAAAAGTCTCAAAGTCCTGTTGGTCTTGTCTCTGATGATCTCCATTCTAAGGATTTGTTTGGCAGCTCTCAAATCCTTAATTGCTTCGTGTCTTGATAATTGCTTCTTTAACTTGTTGATCTCCTCGATGCATGGTTCTACAATGAACATATCATCCACATACGGTAGTAGGATGATATAGGAGTTGTCAAATTTCTTGACATAGCAGCAATAGTCTGCTTCCAGCCTTGTGAACCCAGTACTTTGTATGAAACTGTCAAATTTCTTGTACCATTGTCGTGAAGCTTGTTTCAGACCATACAAGTTCTTTCTCAGTTTGTATATTGGGTTCTCCTTTCCTGATACTTAACCCCCCTGGTTGATACACGTGGATGTCTTCTTCCAAGTCACCATGAAGGAAGGCAATCTTGAAATCCACCTATTCAAGATGCAAGTCCTCTATAGTCACAATGCCTAGTACCGTTTTGATTGTTGTCAACATCATAACTGGGATTTTTTTTTAGTGTAGTCAACACCTTTCTTCTGCTGAAATTCTTTAACAACCAATCTAGCCTTGTAGCACTTGCTACTATCATGTTCTTCCTTCACCCTGTAGACCTATTTGTTGTGCAAAGTCTTCTTTTTCGCTGGAAATTCTGTCATCTCCCACGTTTGATTTGTCAGCAATGAGTCCATTTCATCTTTCATGGCCAATTCCCACTTTATTAAGCTCTTCGTCTGCAAGGTTTCAGCATAACTCTTGAGCTCACTATTGTCGGTGAGCAAGATATAGAATAAGGATGGCGAGAATCGCTGTGGCGGTGTGATGCTTCTAGAAAACCTTCTGACAACCGTTACTGGTGTGCTATGTTCCACCTATGGATTCACATTTTCCTTTTCTTCTTCATCACCATTCTGCACATTATCCCTAGCCCAACATGTCGGCCGTCTTGTGTCGCCCTCTCCCCTCACGCCATCCCTCTCCTTCCATCGCGCGGCCGTGACCTCCTCCTCCTCCCTCTACCCAGCAGCTCTCTCCTCTATTTTCCCTTTCTTGTTTCTCTGCAAACCCTAGAGTTAGGTTTATGGTTTGCAAAGAATAGAGAGAATGAGAAGGAAAGGGAGGGCTACATGAGGAAAAGGGAAAGATGAGCTATAGGAGAGACGGAGAGACGGAGAGAGGTCGCGGTCGCCCCACAGAGAAAGAGGGAGATAGAAAGAGAAAATAGAGGGGAGTGGTGGAGCAAATAGAGGAAGAGAGCAGCACAAAAGGAGGGGAGATGACAGCGCAAAGTGAGAAGGGTGAGGAAAGGGTGGCATGAGACAAGGAGGGGGTAAAAGAGAACTGACGATGGTCATGAAAGGTAGAAAAGAAGTGACCAATGCTAGTTGTTGGTGGCAGAATCTAGAAAAGGTTGAGACGGGGGTTTAGACTTTGAGGAAAAAACTATTAGAGTTTCATTCTTAATTAGGGATGATATTTTTTTTCGTCTTGTCTAATCCCATTCCCGTATGCTCCTGTCTCGAATTTTATAAATTTTTTTTGCCCCCGATAACGTGTTGGGAAAAATCAGGGCGAGGACAATATTTGCCTTTCTCACCCTATTCCCGATTATATAAATTAAATACTTTTTTATTTATAAATGCATATATAAAATTTATTTTTTAAAATATAATACTACTAAAATATCAAAATATTACATTTATATCTTATTTTATCCTCTAATTTTTATCTTTTATTATTTTAATTCTAATTGTTGATCATCAATCATTATTTTGTTATCACATTATTTTTAACTCTCATTAGAATAGTTACTTTTACAATTTAATAATTATCCCCAATGTGTTCTTGCTCCCGCCTCGCCTCGCCCCCACTATTTTTTATATCTTCTCTGCCCTATTCCCATCCTAATAAAATAGGGGACAGGGACAGAAGCCTCAAACTTGGCCAATTCATGTTCCATTGCCATTCCTAATTCTAATGATAATTTAACAATATAATGTATGCTACATTTCTACTGCTACTACTACTGGTTCTGGTGCTAATTGACTTGCAACTACTAGTTATGGTGCTTGCTGACTTACTACTGGGTTTTGCTGTCAATTTGCATGTTATGGAGCTATGTGTGGCTATATTGTGTAGTTTTTTCTTTTGCTTATTCTCATGGTTGGTCTCTTGGCAACCAATGGGTCTCTCTTGTTCAGCGTGAAAAAGTTAGATGCATCTTTGTTAGAGAGCTTATTCCCTTTAAATGCTATTCATCCTCATTACATTTATAATATTCTTTTTTATCAATCAAAAAACAAAAGGTATATTTACTAATATGTTTTTGTATATTTAGAAATATCCGTGACTTTATCGCATTGTTTGTTGGAAATAGGATGGGCGTTAATCATGGTTTAATGTTGATTAATAAACTTAGCCAAAATGTCAATTCAAGATTCCCATTCCCGTTCTCATATTTGCCTCTTTTTTTTCTTATTCTTTCTTGGGATGGTTCTCTCTTTTGATATTATGCCTTTGTCAGTGTGTTTTTTGGTTTTTTTTATTTTTTTTTGTTTCAATTGATGTAAGCAAAAATCTCGTGTATTAAAAATGTAGTTTTAAGTTATTATGTAGGAGGAGTCTTAGTAGTTCAATGGTTTCATACTTTCTCATAAAGCTCATCACATAAGTGGTTCGCTGTTCGAGTCTCTTTTTTTTTCTCCCTTTCATTTCTCTCACCGCTGCATCTGTACTCTCAATAAAAAAAAAGTTATTATATAGGAAAATAAATTGTAATTTAACAATTAATTTTTTTTGTACTTTTAAGTCAAGAGGGCAATAAATTAGATTTAAAAGGGTAACCTAGCTAATATATGAAAATAATTCATCTAAACATGAAAATAAGAGAATAGTCAATTAATGGCATGTTTGTTTAGAGAGTAAGAAGCGGGATATGAGGGGTCACTTAGTATATCTAATGTGCTATGATTGTTTTTTTTTTTTTTATTCCTTGTCTTTTTCTCGCTTGTTTGACTTGCTAAAAAAAAATTCTTATATCTAATGGGTTAGGATATTATATTCTCCAAAGTCAGAGATGTAATAACACTACTCTCTTTGTATTACATATTTTTCACTTTTAGATGCCTCTCTCATTCGTCAAAATGTCAAGATTAATTTTCTTCTTTTACCTAATATTATATCTTGACCTAAACAAACATAGTATATACGGATTCATGATATATATATATATATATATACATTTCCTCCTAGTTACTACCTATCACATCCCATATATATAGTATTATCTATACTATTATAATAAAGAAACTTCTCACTTGGTGAAGCTTTGTGACCTTTTAATCTACCAATAATACCCTCAAAATAATTTAATATTTTCACTATTTGTGCTTTTCTTAAAACAGTTGAAGAAATTAAAAAGATATAAATAATTACCACAAAATCTCAAGTTCCAACAAGACCCACGCAGTGGGTGAACACAACCGCTTGTATATCTATAATACAAATCACAAAGGTATTGATGTTAATAGGTGTCCTATGTGGCACTACATCTCTCTCTCTTTTCAATTGTAATTTAAATTTTTTCACACTTTTAATTTTAAATTTGATATTTTTTTATGCAAATCACCTATTTCGTTACTTTTAGTTTAAATATTTTGAATATCTATCTTAATAATTAAAAAATATTTTTTATTTAAATTAATTTTATAATTAAATTATGTTTAAAGTGCCTTTAGGCATGAGTAATTACTAGTGTATATATATGTTGGAAAATAAGTGAGTTTGAATAATTTTGAACATGGTTTTAGCTAACTTTGAAACTAAATAACTTTGGATTGGATTAATTTTTTTTGATGATTTCAAATCTAAATATGTTCATCTTCATGAGTAGTTTATCCTGATTTTTATGGCGTTTAAAATCGTTAACGGGTGAATGAGAAAATACTTTATGTTAGAATATTAAATTAAATTTGCATTTATTGCATTTTTATTTTTATTTAACTCTATTCGTCTATAAATAGGCCATATATTGTACAGTTTAATCACTGAAAAAATACACAATTACTTTTTTGTTTTTATTTTCTTCATGGTATTAGAGCTCACCACTGTTTACCAAAATTTTTATAAAATGGTGCAGACTCAATTTTCCTGTACCATTAAAATTTTTCGTTCAGATAATGCAATGGAATACAAGGATAAGTCATTTCTTACCACCTTATAGCAAAATGGGACAATCGCTCACCATTTTTGTCCATGTACCTCACAACAAAATAGTAGAGCAGAATGTAAACACCGTCATATCCAAGATGCCGTAAGAGCCCTTCTCATTTCTGCCTATCTTCTAGAACATTTTTGGGGTGAAGCTGCTCTTACTGCTGTCTACACCATCAATCGTGTTCTCTCACCCACTATACATAACAAAACTTCTTTTGAGCTTCTCCATGGTACGAATCCTACCTACTCCTTACTTCGCGTTTTTAGATGTGTTTGTTTTGTTACTTTTTCTACACACGAACATACCAAACTTGAGCCGAGATCCAAACTCTATTGCTTTCTTGGCTATGGTCTCACTCAAAAAGGTTATCGTTGCTATGATCCCATAGCTAAACGTCTTCGTATTTCTCGTCATGTAGAGTTTTGGGAACATAAGATGTTTACGAGTATTTCTCCCTTTTTTCAATCCTCTTCTACTCATACCCCAATTTTTACTGACCCATCTATTGCTTTAGTCGCTGATTCATCTGTAGACATATTGAGCCCATTAGACGATCCTTCTTCGACCATTTCAGAGTCATCTGGCACGCCTGCTGATGTTCCTAATACATCAACTGCACTGGAGCCCATCCAGGTACCTGCACTTCGTTAATCCACTACAATAAGAGCACCTCATTCTCATCTTCAAGATTATCACTATTATTATGCTCTTATTACTCTTCATGAACCTCACAGTTATCGCGAAGCTAGTACTGATCCCCTGTGGCAGCAAGCTATGGCAGATGAACTAGATACTCTCACCAAAACTCATACTTGGGACCTGGTGACTTTACCTTATGGGAAGTCTACAGTTGGATGTAAGTGGGTCTACAAAATCAAGACTCGGTCAGATGGATCAGTGGAATGATACAAAGCTCATCTTTTTGCAAAGGGTTTCTCTTAGGAGTATGGTATTAACTACGAGGAGACTTTTGCCCCTATTGTTCATCTTACCTCTGTTCGATCTCTACTTGCAGTAGCTGCTGTACGTCATTGAAAACTATTTCAGATCGATGCCAAAAATGTATTTTTGAATGGTGATCTTGCTGAGGAAGTTTATATGCATCCTCCACCTGGTTATGACCATCATCCTCACACCGTTAGTCGTCTTCGACGTGCTCTCTATGGTCTTAAACAAGCTCCACGGGCTTGGTTTGCTAAATTCAGTTGTGTTGTTGCTCAGCAGGGCTTTGCTCCTAGTGCCTATAATTCTCCACTCTTTATCTGGACTACCAATGTTGGTATTATTCTTATCCTTCTCTATGTTGATGACATGAACATTACAGGTGACGACCTCTCTGGTATTCGAGATCTTCAGCACTTTCTGAGTAAGAATTTTGAGATGGACTTGGGGCAGCTTAACTATTTTCTTAGTCTTGAGGTTACATCCAGTTCAGCTGGATACTATCTTTCTCAGGCAAAGTATGCGTCTGACTAGCTTTCTAAAGCAGGCTTGACTGACGACAAAACATGCTCTTCTCCGCTTGAACCTAATGTTAAGTTGCTTTCCACTGATGGTGAATCTCTTCCAGATGCTACTTTGTATAGACAGCTTGTTGGTAGTCTCATCTATCTCACTATTACCAGTTCAGATATTTCCTAAGCAGTTCATCTGGTTAGTGAGTTTATGAGTGCTCCTCGCTCTACACACTATGCTGATGTTCTACGCATCTTACGGTATGTCAAGTGGAACTTTGGTTCATGGTCTTCACTTCTCTTCGCACTCATCACTTGAGCTCCGCTCTTATTCTGATGCTGACTGGGTTGGAGATCCTACCGATCGTCGATCTACTACAGGATATTGTTTCTTACTTAGCACCTCTCTCATTTCTTGGCATAGTAAGAAGTAGACTGTTGTTACCCGCTCTAGCACTGAGGATGAATACCGTGCTCTTGCTGATACTACAACTGAACTTTTATGGTTGTGGTGGCTTTTGATAGATATGGTTGCTCCTCAGACGTCTAGTTCTCCTCTTTATTGTGATAATCGGAGCGCCATCCAGATTGCTCACAATGATGTCTTTCATGAGCGCACCAAATATATTGAAATTGACTGTCACTTCATCCGACATCATCTTCGGCAGGGCACCCTACATCTTCGCTCTGTCTATTCTGAGGATCAACTTGTTGATATTTTCACCAAATTTCATCTTCCTGGACGCTTACGTGACCTAATTTTCACACTTCAGTTGACTTCGTCTTCTCATGTTTGAGAGGGGATGTTAGAATATTAGATTTGATTCTGTGTATTTATATTAGAATATTAGATTTAATTTGCATTTATTGTATTTCTATTTTTACTTATCCCTATTCACCTATAAATAGGTCATATATTGTACAGTTTAGTCACTGAGAAAATACACAATTACTTTCTTGTTCTTCAGACTTCAAAAGTGTGCCATGGAAGTTGGCAAAATAATGGTAACAAGAACATATCCCACATTGCTTGGGAATGAAAAGAGTGGATTTCCAAGCAACTATAAAAGGATGTCCAAATCCCACATTGGTCTCCCCTCCCCTCTCTGCTGCCCCTGTACTCCCAATCAAAAAAAAAATCCCACATTGGTTGGGAAAGTCTTGGATGAGTGGCTTATAAAGCCTAGGTTGGAGATAAAGGATTGACCCTTTGGGCCATCCCAACTTTTGTTGGGGGAGGAGTTATGGACAAAGTTCAACTTGATCCATTGAACCACACGCGCGCGTCGCAGCCGCCTAGCAGGTTGAGCCGGTCCGAGTTCGCGAGTTGCGGGTTAACTCTTATCTTTTTGCTGAAAATTTATTTATTTAAGTTTTTAAATTTAAATATTAATTATTTAAATTTACCGTTGCCGTTACCGTTACCGAACCGTTAGAGGGTTCGGTTCAGAGCCGTTAGAGTCTGAACCATTGAGTTGGTTCGAAACGGGTTCGCGCTTATTGGGCGGTCCAACCGCTAGGCCGAACCGGTTCCATACCTGTTCAGTTTGACTGAACAGCTACCAGTGAAGCCTATTTAAATGCTATTCTTTACCCATTTTCGAGTACTAAAATTACAGAAAGTCTTCCCTCCTTTCTTGTGCTTCTGCCGTTCTTCCCTACTCTGCATTCCCGAGTTCAAAGAGAGAGTTTGAACACAGTTTCGGTTCACCGGAGTGACAGATTGTCGTGCTGCTTCTGTCCCTCGCCGATCGTTGTATCCTAGGAGGCGTTTGCCGTCAACTCGAAGTACCGTAGCGAGGGCAATTTCGTCTTAAGGATATCGTGTCAAACACAAGCCTCGGTCAATCATTACTGTTTCAGATTCTTTAAATTTTGTATTTACAGATTCTGAATTTTTGGATTTCCTTCGCATGTTGTTCTGCCTTTGTCATTTTTTCCTATCATAGTTTCATATTATTGTTTTTCGATAATAATATTTTTATTTCTGTTGATTTATTTTTGTCACAGTTTTTTTATTTCTAATACATTAAAACAGATTGTTTTATAAAACAGATAAGTTTCTTGCAATTAAATAAATATTATTATTTTCCAAACAATATACACCTTTTTATCCTTCTATATTCTCGCATTTCACATCCAAACAAACAAACAAGCGCGGCGCCAAGCACCTAACATAAAACCATTTATTATGCGTCTCTTCATTAGTATTGGGTAGACATCATGAAATAATCTTCTTATCTCTATTCTATCTTTCATTTTATTTTCTTTAGTCCATGGGTACCCCAGCAATTAAATGAGACTTTTTTTTTTCCTTTGTTTAGAGTTAAATTATCTTGAAGAAAGGTGCATGATTATTTAACAATTGCATCCATGCTTTTCCTGCAAGAACAACAGAAGTTGGGAATTCTTTAAGATGGTTTCTAAAATATGAGTTGACAAAAGGACATTTCAATTATTATTAACTATATTATGAACAAGAATGCCTTGTACAAACCATGCTACGATTGCTATTTGATATGGCAAAAGACGAAAAGTAACCAACAAAAAATGAATAATCACACACAGAAGATATAATTTTACGTAGTTCACCAAAAACTAAAACTACGTCTACAGAGTTGCAACAGTTTTTATTAAGATAGCGGTCGGCACAAAATTATAAGAGTTATAAATCTTAATTGAAGCAACAAATATAAAGGCCCATAACCGGGTTAAAAATTAAAAATAGGTTAAAAGATTAATTAGTAACACAAAAAAATTATTTTAAATCGTGATGCTTTTAGAACGTATTGAATCATGAGTCGAATCCTAAAAATAATCGAGAATGTATTAAATCATGAGTCGAATCTTAAAAATAATCGAACTCTACACGCAGAACACTACCTATACCGCAGTAGTCCTCATATCTATGATGATAGCTAGCCAACCTATCATCATGCCCCAATCATTTGATGATTTTGGCAAATGATTGAATTCGGTCCATCTCCTTCTCCATCCCTTCCTACCTTCTCTTTTTAAAAAATGTATATCAGGAGATACGGGATTTGATCACGAGATTTAGTGCTCTTCTTTTATTATAGAGCCATGTAAAATATGGACCAGTTTGTTGAAGCCCCGCTTACAAAACATGGCAATGATAACTATATTCTCCCATTCACCTAACACCTTTTTTCTTTATTAGGTTAGCGGAGAAATTTTTAATTTATGTATTTTTGTTAATCGGTTTTTTCTCTGTGGTTTAGTATTTTTTGTTGGCCGGTGAAAGGAGTCTTAGTTGCTAGTCTAACTATTAATTACCGTTCGTTGGCCTATTTATATACTTGAAGTAAAATCTAATCTCATCTAGTCCAGCCCTCGTTGTTTTAGTTTGTTTTGTCTAACCTAGTCTTCAAAGCTTCGTGTTTATTCCGAACCTTTTAATTGGAAATTAACATTCAACCTTATCTCGCATGCCTCTGATATATAGTTATGGTATATACAAATAATTTCATCTTTACCTTCAATAGGACTCTCGGGAGTGACTATTAGTCGATGAAAAAAGAGGAAAAATTTTATTGACAAAGAAATGCAAAGCTAAAAAAGAAGAAGAATTTTATTGATAAAGAAATGCAAAGCTAAGGAAAGAAATAGGTATCACACTGAAAGAAAGCTTCACAACCAAGTTGGAACCCAAATTTTCAAATCAATCATATTCCATCCAAAGCTAAAAAAGGAAATTGACAAGAAACCAACTACTACATATAATATAATTAAGATTCATTATTCATAGAAATTATAATTATTTGGTACATGTTATCATAAATGTCTGTTTATTTGGGAGATTAGTAGAGTATAAATGGATATAATATATTGTCGGACTCATATATAATGTGTTTGAAATAATTATTTTGTTCGGATATAATTTCTCAACGAAATGTTTATTCTGAGAGATGTTGAGATATTTTATATTCTCTTCCAACAACAAAAAAATTTGATTGGCCCTTACTATATGAGTTTAATGAATTTATATGAGTAATGAAACTAATTTGTCTATTTCAGTCCTTCGTATTCGTATCACTATCTACTTATTTTAACAAAAATAAACATAATATGTGTATATAATCAAGGATCATATATTCAGATTTGTACTACTTATTTCATATCCACTTATATTTTTGATATTATTTTTTACCTATTAATTTATTTTTGATTAATCAAACATGCCCTAAGAAATTAAGAGCTGGCAGTTAAACTGTTTTAACATAAATAATAGATTCACATATTAATTAAAGTTTGAAACTAATGATTCTTCGGTTTCCCAAAAAACAATTATTCCTTGTCACGAGTATGAAGTCTAAAAAAAACAAAAAAAAAGGGAAAACAGTGTACTTTTGCGGGAGTCAACAATCAAAACTTTCTATTATGGTATTGACCAAGTTGAGTGCTTGCCTAAGAGCACAACAGATCGGTTAGGAATATTTTTTTTTACAGTTTAAATTATTCATTTTATTGTATTTATCTAGTAACATTATTTATGTAAGTAATAAAATTAATTATATTGGTTTAATTATTTTTATTAAAATTATTTCCATCCTTCTTTTTGATACAAACATAACAGCTAATAATGTTTGATAATTTTATTTTTTTTGTATAAATAATTTATTCACCAAATATTATAAATAAACTGTTCGAATTATGAAAAAAATATCTATAAGTAATAAAATATTGAAAAAAAAATGTAATAGACAATTGTGATTTGGGACACGCCTGTTCTACAAGTGTACAATAAATTTGAATCTTCATGTGTGATGGAAAAAATATATGAGACGGCCCAATCAAGACTTGACTCATTGAACTTAACCCATTAGGGAACACGGCCCAAATATAGTTCTGACTACAAAGCTCCTGCTTGTTGGGGCAGCTTTGACCGATCAAAGAGAACTAGTATGGCCGTTGATCAGTACATTACATTTGCATAGCTGATCAGCCTAGATGTTGACCAGGAACGCGCATGCTTGTCACCACGCGTAGGGTATCCCAAGAATCCTAAAAAATTTAGTGTAATAACCTTCACGTGGTCCGTTGGCCACGTGTCCTCATTATTATAAAAGTAGGCCACAGACAGATAATGTAGGCACACTTTTCTCAGAATCAATCTCTAACGATTTTCCTTTTCATCTGCTTGGCTTAAACATGTAACTGTGTAAGAAATGTGTAAGAAAACGTCTTGAACATGTAACTGTGTAAGAAATGTGTAAGAAAGCGTCGGTACCTGGTATCGTCTAGTCTCCTTGAAGTTTGATTAGACCTTTTGTCAATCGTTTGATCAGCCACCCTCTTGTTTCCACGTTGCTCTAGGCCCCTTGGTCTTTTTTTGTCTTTGGTGGTGGATCTTGAGACTTGGAGCGTCTTGCATCTACTGCATCCTATGCGTTCATGTGTTTTTGAGCCTTCAACATGAGCTTGGCCATGTCCGTTGAGAGGGTTTTTGAGAGGGAAAGAGAAATCAAGACGACAAGAGCCCCCCCTCCCCATGAAGGTCGTTAGGGCCACCTTGTCATCCACCTCGCCCACTTGGAACGCCTCATGGTTCAAACGGTTAACATACTCTTTGAGGCTTTCCTTCTTTGCTTGTTTGATGTTCAGCAAGGAGGTTGTTGGTTTCTGATTCCTCTGACCGCCTATAAAGTGGCTCACAAACATCTTGCTTAGTTGGGGAAAGGATTCGATAGACTCCGACTTCAACTTCGAGAACCAAATCTTGGTAGCACCCTTTAGTTTTGTTGGAAATGCTCTGCACATGACTTCCTCCAGAACAGCGTGGAGGTACATCATGGAGTTATAAGTGTCCTGATGATCCAAAGGGTCTGAGGTTCCATTAAATAGTTCTATCTGGGGCATTTCGAATTTCAGAGGAAGAGAAGTCGCCATGGTGCCAGGGTGAATGGAGATCCAGTTTTATGCATCAGATCGTCCAAGGTAGAAGCGGTTTTGGCTCTAATGGCCCGCATCATGTCATTGATTTGGATCTTTACCTCGCGTAGTTGTTCGTTCCATGCTGTGGACACTTCAGAGTTGTCTACTCTATCTTTCACCTCATCTGGTTGCCGTTGTACAGGGGGCGAAACTACCAAGTTGACCCTACTCGCCACTTCCTCCACTCCGCCGTTCCCCGGTGGCAAGCTGCAAGCTGCGCTTACCTGGTCGTCGTCCCCACGGCCTTCCCTCTACTCCTCCCCTTGATGCCGCAATGGCCTTGGAGGGATTGGGACATCACTGTGGTCCCTCACTTGTTGTAATAGTTCTCTATTTTGCTAGATTAGTTGGAAAATCCCCTCCGTAAGGTGCTGGAATTGCTGCTGCATTGGATCAAGTTGGGGAGGGTCCTCCGGCACCCTAGCGGCTAGGTCCAACTGTTCAGGAGTCTGCTCCTCTGCCATTGACCTCGTTTGAACCATCCGATAGACGTTAGAACACCAAAGAGAGAAAGAACACTCAATATCTACGAATTGAACTGTTCCCACATACGGTGTCAAATGTTGGTGATGAATCTATGAATGGGCCTCTGTGATACTCTAGGAGTCTGTAAGAGTAAACAACTATTAGAAAGAGTGCTGGAGAGGATTTTGGCACAATCCCTCCGATGGTCAAGTTAGATTTTCAATGGAGTAAGCTCCAAACTAAAAGAAAAATCGTTAGAGAATAATTTTGAGAAAAGTGTACCTGTATTATTCGTCTGTGGCCTACTTATATAATGATGAGGACACGTAGCCAACGGACCACGTGAAGGTTGTTACACTGAATCTTTGAGGATTCTAGGGATACCCTACGCGCGGTGACGAGTATGCGCGTTCTTGGTTGGCATCTAGGCTGATCAATCCGGTAAATATAATGTACTGATAAGCGGCCATGCTGATTCTTCTTGATCGGTCGGAGCAGCCCCAACAAGAAGGGACTTTGTAGTCAGAACTATATTTGGGCCGTATTCCCTAATAGGTCAAGTCCAATGAGTCAAGTCCTGATTGGACCGGGTCATATATTTTCTCCATCAGTATGAATAATGTGTTCAATAATATTTATAATATGAACAATTTAAATTAAAAATATATAAAAAAATTAATATTATTTTAAAGCATAACAAATCTTACTATGCATTGAGTGGGACCTTTCTCTTGTAATTGTTTATGCTTGTGAATGGATCATAATTTGTCCCCTTGTGGGCGCCAAGAGTGGGAAATTCAATCATGACATTGTTGTCAAGTATGGTACCCTCCCAATATGGTTTACGATTCAGAGCCCGAAAATCATGCAAACTCGAGAGCAAGGTGAGTGCTATATGGGAGTCAATTGCAATCATTATCTATCTGATCAAAGTATGTTTGTTTTGAAAAAATTAATTGGTTCATAATATTTTGAGAATAATCTGTCAAATAAATGTACCCGAATCATATAGTTAATAATGTTTAATTGACCTAAATTTTTTACATGAATTATCTACTCGATGAGTTCAACATAATAAATGATTCTGATTAAATTTTGGGATCTCAAGTAAAATAATTTTGAATTTACAGCCCACCCTACTGTGACCGGGTCGCAGGACCCTAATCCCAGTGGTATATTGTTTACTTAATTAAATAGATAAGTGAACAAAATTTGCTCATTATTGATTTAAATTATAGAGCTCAATCATATGTTTGACAATAAAATTCAGTTTAAATTAATAAACATGTGGGTATTGTTCAATCACCTAATAAGGTGAGTGAATAAATTTATTTATTTTTTATCAAGAGTTCAATTGTTTCAACGTAAAACATTAGTCATTTTACTCAACATTTTACTCAAGAAAAGTTAAGGTATTTGTTGTGTATAAGTTTTTTTTTTTTTAAAGTTAAAAAAAAAATAGAGATGACAAACATTATATCTTAACAGCTGTAGTAAAAAAATTAAATAAAGATTGAATAGTAAGAAGACTTACAATCTTATTTATAGTAGAAGACGTCTTAATGACTAGAAATAAATTACTCAAGGCAATTGTCTGTCAATATTCAAGGCTCATATGAAAATAAAAAATAACCAAAAACTTCAAAATTGAGTTCAATTTTTAGATGGAAAGAAAAAGCTAAGTATTCTAGAGAAATTCTGGACCAAACAGAATTTATTAACTAGGAAATTAATAAAAGAACTTTTCCTAAAATGGAGAAATTGTCAATTTAGAGGGCCTAAACTATGAAATTGAGACTGGTTGGGGGAGTTATTATGGGCTGCAGCTATTCTATGGAAAGGAAAGGGATCAGCAAAGTTGATGGAGGCACTAGCTTTTTGATATGCAGTTGCGCGGTGCAAATAAAAGAAAATTACGTAGGGATTGAAGGAGATGCCAAAAAAGTAATTCAAATGATTCAGAGGAAGATTCAAAGGCTGCGAATCTAGAGACGGTGATGCAAGACACCATTGAATTGGCAGCCAATCTACACAGGTGTTCGGTCCAGTTTGTACCCCGAGAGTGCAACAGGGTTGCGTATTTGATAGCGCAATATGCCTTGTCCCTTACAAAATGGTTATATGGGATGGAGAGGTGCCGGATTGGATTAGCCAGAAAGCATCTTTGGACTGTCCAAACCAGTTAATTTAAGTTGTAGTTTGTTTTCTTTCATGTCAATGACAAGAAAAAAAAAAAAATGAAATAGAGACAAAACCACTTCTAAGTCATAGCAAAGGCATATACATATATTGAGTGTTGGACCATTTTAAATCGAATATGGGTATTTTAGATTGAATCTTGCAACTCGGCGATCAAACTGCTTCAGATACTTGAGTCAATTGATGTGAAACTAGTTCTGCTTCAACTCATTTCTGTGCTCAGGGGCGGAGGCAACAATAACATAGGCTCAGTAGGGTCTTGTGCTTCCACTAAAAATGTAAAAATGCATCTAATATCTTTATAGTTTTGTATTTTTTTAATCTATTATTGTTTGTACAGCCACTGAAAATGTTAAAATATCTATAGTACTTTTAAATTTTGTATTTGTTCTTTTATTACTGTATTTGTGCCCTTCTAAATTTGAATCACACTCCTTCAATGTTTAATGTATAGACATTTTTTTGGAGTAAAGTTTTGCGTTATAATTTTGTGATTGATTATGAAAAAAGTTTTTTTTTTCACTTTTTTGCAGTTGTGTCCCATTATGTTAAATTTCTAGATCCACCATTACTTGTGCTTCACCACTCTTGTACTTTTGGTTATCATGCACAAAGAGAGAACAACTCTCTCTCTCTCTCTCTCTCTTTATATATATTGATGTCTGTTTATACCATAATTTACATTTCCTATTGAGGATGTTATTTTCTGTTCAATTGGCCTGTCAAATTTTATATAAGGTTGATGAAAAAATAATTTTATATCTAAAATGCCTACGTAAAATATTTCAAAGGATGACAAGTAATGTTTCAAGAAAAGAGTATAGCGATTAATGGGAAAATATTTCAAAGGATGACAAGTAATGTTTCAAGAAAAGAGTATAGCGATTAATGGGAGTTATAACCGAAGGACACTTATCATTGGAACATTTTTTGTATAAAATAGTTATAGGAAATTATTGGTAGTTTTAGTTATAGATAGTTATTTATAGAGATTTTTCGGTGTATTGTTACCCTCTTAGTCTTTATTTTTATCTAGATTTAGATTTCAGTCCTTATACTTGTACTTTCAATTTCCAGTCTTTATACTTCCGTTTCAATTTCAATTTTTGCATTGTAGCCGTTTACATTTTTCTTAACAATAAAATTCCTTGATTCCTTTCATTCAAATTCTTGTTTTTTTTTACAAAATTCTGAAGCACAGCAAAGGATCTCAGCCCAATCGCTTGATATCATATTTTTACTGTCGAGCTCAACGAAAAGGGTTTGTTTTTTGATAAACAATGTCTCATGCTGTGATTAACCACCAGCCCTACAGTTGTTTGGGCTGTCCTACACCTATTCAAATAAACCTTATATAGAAGCTACCTTATGGGGGCAATGGTTTCCAGCTTTGCCATTGGACCCACACATTGGCTGTTGAAAGAAGCTTAGCGAAGGATATGAAAATTGGAAATGTTTCAACAACCATCCAATATTCAACCTGTTTAGGTTTCAAACTTTCTTTTTTTTGCTTTGTCTTCTCCTAAGCAAACAAAAGCCTATGAAAAAGATTTCTCAACTCACCTCCATTGTGAAGGAAATGAGAATCTAGCTAGGTTTGACACTAAGACCCATTTGGAATAGCATTTTGAAAGATTTCTATTTTCTTTTCACTTGTGTTGTAAGATTGCTGTTGGAATGACTCTTGATTATTAGAAGATGCTTTCCACTTCTGAATGGGTTATGTTAACCATCTGAAAGGTGGTTAAAAGCACAATTGTTTAAAAAAATTTGAGTATCAATACATTTTTTTGGGTGGAAACTACAACTTTTACAAGTATATAAATATTAATACATGTTATACACATATTTATATATTATTTACCCATTATTTACAATCACTCAGGAGTGATTTGTATTTTACTTATCAATGGAGAATCTTTCTACAGAAGTCTTTCCTACAAAACGCAATTCGTCATTTCAATCCAAAAACCACCTTGCCTTTTTTCAGGTTTAGAAATATAACCCCCAAATTATAAGGCTCTGGAGGTCCATTTAGCTTCTTCACACAAGACCGTTTGGAGACCTCGAAGAAAAAAAAAAAGAAGTATAATGCGATCATTTTGGCCTCAATAGTTTTTATATACTTGTTTGTGTTCATAAAGAATAAGGCACCGTTTGGAATAATTGCTTTTTTTTTATCAATAATGAGAAATTTATATTTACCACTCAAACAAGAATATTTTTGAACTTATACTCCAAAAGAATAAGGCTAAAATCCAAATATGATACAATTAACATGAAGTCAGTCCAAAGGAGGAGATATACAAAAAAAAACATAAAATACAACAAATAGCCAAACATCAACAATACAAAAACAAAAAACTCACACCTACACCCATTGCCAACACAACCAACCCTGAAAGCCAGCACAACCAACCCCAAGCTAACGTACAAAAACGTAAAAATTACACCTAACACCAAATGACGACTCTCACAGATAAAATTTTAACAAGAGAACTCTATTTAATGACTCCCCTGCATAAATGCACCAAATACAAAATTTATCAATGTATAGTACCTCCAACACAACCAAATTAAAAAGAGCTCAAAACTCAGCAAATCCACTTCAGACGAATAATGCCAAATTAGTCATTCAAAAAAACGCACAACAAAACTCCTTACTTCCAACCCTCTTATCTTCATTGTTGAGATATCCAACTCTTCTTCAGTCTCTTCTCAATTTTTTTCATGGCTATCACAATTGACAAAATATACTTCCTATTACTACCAAAATTCAGGCCCTAGAGCTTATCTGTCTTTTAACACCAATTCTACTTCCCTCTTTATCGCATTATTGCGGTTCAAAAAGAATTGGGTAAAAAAGAAGGATTGTGATAATGAGGGTGGGATTTTTTTTTGTTTTGTTGCTATTTTTTAAAGCTTACCCATCATTTTACAATTTTTAGGCTAAGCAAGCCTAAATCAAAAAAAGCCTTCTAGATCTTCTTTTTCCTCCCTCCATAAAGAAAGCTGAAATCCTCACTCATATGCGATTCTACGTTTGATGGCCCTCCTACAAGCAAGCCCCTAGCATCCACGGGCTTTGAATTTATTGTTTCAACATCAAAAATTGATACCACAACTTGGCTTAAAAAGCTAAGTACTCCTTTTCCTACCTTCTCAAATTTTTGTTATCGAGATCTTTTAGGAATTGAGCATCTGTACCTTGAATTTTTCATTTTTAACAAATTTTTTTTATTGTTTAGTCAAAATTATTATATATACTTTTCGACTTGCGTCATAAATATGAGTTGAAAAATAATTTTTTTAATCAAAATATTTAAAAAGTTCAAAGAGACAAAAATAAGTCAAAATATCCTAATAAGCCAAATTTTAAGTTGCATATTTTCGTGTTTAGTGAATTTTTTTAATTTTTCAATTAAAACTTTTACTTTTCAATTCATCTCACTGAGATAATTCAAAAAAATAAAAAAACAAAATTAGTTAAAAGATTAAAAAAAATTCAGAAAAAACAAAAAAAGAAGAAGCAAAAATTACAAAAAAATTGGCCCAAACAGGGCTTTATATATGCACAAACCGGTCCTAGAACTGGTTATACAGATTATAGGATGGACAAGTGTTTGGTTTTTTTGTTTTGAGGTTTATAGGTCTCATCAACATGGAATCGAAAGAAATAAGGTATGCCGAAAAAAAATAAGGTATGTCGAGACTCCCAAGAAACTTGAAGTCAAACCTATGATGTCACCACAAACATGCCTTACCGGTCATGTTTGAAGTACGTGTAAATTGAATAGAATAATACAAATAAATAAGGTTCTGCATTTTCGTTTTAATATTATGAGATACGAATATAGTGATGTATATTATGATATTATTTATACTGTGTTTTGTTAAAATAAAATAAAATATAAGATAATTTTTTAAATTTATTCTTATATAGGATAAGAGTTAAAAAAATTATTTTTAATTATTAAATAAAAAAATAATAATAATTCTTGAATAAATAATCCCAAGCGAAAGGGAAAAATAAATAATTTTATGAAAACTAAATTATTAGGCCCTATGAGGGATTAATAGCCAAATCTGATGAACCAAACGTTTTAAAGAGAAAATTTAAAAATATTAGGTTCCTCATGTTTTTTAATCCTGTCTAATTCTTCACAGTGATCAATGATGCACTATTTATTTGTTTTATAGAGTATACTATATAATAATAGATTTGTTTTATATGAAATTAATTAGTAGATTAATAACAAAATTATTTTTTTAAGTTACATATTTGCTCTTCAACCGAAACTTAATAGAATGAGAACTTCCTAGCAAACAAAGATGCATTTTTTGCTTTCATATAGAGCAGCGAAAGCAACAACACCAACAATAATAATAATAATAATAATAATAATAACAACAATGATAATAAATATACTTCAAACTTAGAAATAACAATAACAACAACAATAACATAATAATAATTAATAATAATAATTATTATTATTATTAAAAAATGGGCCTAACGCACTGCATTCCCTTGCTAATATTTCTTTTATTATTTTAAGAATGTGAATTCTTTATTAGTTTTTAGTTTGGATTTGAAGTGAACATGCAAAATACATAGTGATTTATATGTGAAAAGGGAATGAAGGTAATTTAGGTTCAAATTCCACAGTTCAAACACCAATACCATCCCTCTCTCACTAACACTAATTCTACCAATTTAAGAGATAAAAATAATAAGTGATACGTAAGATA
>JAOTRH010058744.1:0-18782 GCA_034768845.1 Heliamphora exappendiculata
TGAGCTTGAGCTTGGAAATTCTTTGGCTTCTTGCACTCTGAAGCACGATGCCCAAACTTGTCACAATTAAAGCATTTCCCTTGGAATTTCTCCTTCTTCTTTTTAGCAATATAACCTCTTGGTCCTAGTTTGACTTTCTTGTCAAACCTTGTGTTGGCATGCCTGTCATGAATACTCTTCTTTGTTCTTGAAGAGTTTTCAACTTTCATCACTTTGGCCATGTTAGAGTTGGACCTGACACTCTTACTCCTTGCTCGATTTTCTTCCTCAACATTAAGCTTGAAGAATAGAGCCTCCAGAGTCATTTCCTTATTCTTGAACATTAGATAACTCTTAAATTCTTTTCATGTTTCAGGAAGTTTGTAGATGACTGCAGCCACTAGGAATGCTTCACTCAGTAACATCTCTTCTACTTTGATCTCATTAATCAAAATTTGAAGCTCTTGGACTTGAATCGTTACAGGTTTTGAGTCCTTCATCACATAATCAAGAAACTGGCCCACTATGAACTTCTTGGACCCGGCACCCTCAATTTTATACTTTTGATCTAAGGACTCCCACAGTTTTTTAGCAGTTTTTGCCTCATTAAACACAAAATACAATGAGTCATCTAGAGCATTCAGAACATAATTCTTTCCCAGATAATCGGCATTCTTTCAATTATCAACTGCCATTAATTTCTGAGTGTCTGCATTCTCATCAGCACCTGGAGCTTCCTCAGTCAGGCATCTGGCCAGATTCAGAGTGGTGAGATAAAACACCATTTTCTGTTGCCATCTCTTAAAGTTAGCTCCTCCTCAAAACTTTCTTAGCTTGTCTACATGAGACAAAGGAACAGTTGGAACACCAAGTATAGGAGCGACTTATTTTTCAAAAGCAACTTGTTTTTCAGTCGACATGTTTCCTGAAATAAGATCAATTCACATATTAGATCTTTACAATATCGACAATAAGAATAAATTAACAATCTAAATTTAATTCCCCCAAACATCAAGTGGTGGGGTTCCAGGGGGCACGCCCCCTGGTGAGGGTTCCAGGGGGCCGTGCCCCCTAGCGGGGTTCCTAGGCGCAGCGCCCCTGGGCGGGAGTTTGAGAGCAGCACCCTCAATGGGGATCGACCAAAATGATATGCATCATTGCTTATAGCAAGTGCTACCAACCCCTAAAAGGCTGAACCATTCAACCTTTCAAATGGCAGCCGCTCACAGCTGCCTATGGCCTTAGCCGATCGGATCTCTATTAAGTAGATCTCAATAAAGCATCATAGTGAGGTATCGACACAAGAAGGAAAGGGTTGACACCAACAGGAAAAAGTGTCAACACAAACATCAAAAGTGTCGACACAAACATGGAAAGTGTCAACACAAACAACCCAGGGTCGACATAAACAGAAAAATATGTCAACACAACCATCAAAGGTGTCGACACAAACACCCCAGGTGTCGACACAAAAGAGCTGAGAGATTCAACGCAAACAGCAACTAGCGAATGTGTCGACACAAATACCCCATGTGTGGAACCGAGATATTCAAACAGAGATAGGTGTCGACACAAAAGAATCGAGAGTTCCAAACAAAGGTAGGTATCGACACAAACAGAGAGAGGTATCGACATAAAAGAGCCGAGAGTTCAACTCAACATCAACAGAAGGAAATGGGTCGACACTAACAGCAAATGTGTCGACACAAGTAGCCAAAAGTGTCAAAAAGTGAAAAAGGTGTCGACACAAATGACCAGATCTCAAACTTCATAACAGCGATTGGGTGATGGCGGAAAGCCAACCACTGTGGTTTGGATTATTCTGAACACATTATTCTGAATAAGATAATGTTCACATACTGTAATGAATCCATAAAACCAGAACATACTCACAGAATATGTTAGAAGTATAAACATGTATTTTCTGGTCAAGAAAAATGAAGATCCAAACCGAGTAGGTTTTAAAAAACTGAATCATTCTTAAGATTGTTGGAGAGATATAACGCCACAAGATACATGCTCGGTGATTCAGAAAATACATCTTTATTAACTTTCAAAGATTATAATAAACATAATTTATAGAAAATAAAATTACAGAAATAACATGAACAGAATACGCAAACCGAGTCCTTCAAACGCAGTTTCCTTAAGAATGATTCACCGCCTACCGAGGGTATTGTAGGTTTTCCACCGGCGTCACTCTCTTAGGATAAAACGGTTGACCCGAACGTTGAAACACCACCAAGGATCAGCTATACGAACGCACCTCGTCTGTCTTTCTCTCTCTCACAACTTACAATTGTAATCTGGTCTCTCCCTTTTTTTCCTCTCCCTGTATTCTTTCTCTACTTACCTCTTGTCTGTGTTTTTTTTCAGAATACTACAAGTCTCTTTATATAGAATTTCTCTCATGGAGAGTTACATCAAAATTAAATTGGCAATTGAATGGCAAACTCAATTGTCAATTGAATTCTGGTATTGAATCCAATTGAATGGCCAATTCAATTGCTAATTGAATTCAAAAATTAAAGCCAAATGAATTCAGAAATTACCAACAAGCCCCGCCCCATCGCCGGTCCTTCCCGCCGGTAACCCTCATCGCCGGCCGTGCCGCCAGCCTTTTCTTTCTCTCTGTCTCTCCAAGACAACCACCACCATAACCACCTCCCTCACCGCCTTACCACCCACTCAAACGTCCCTCTCTCTCTTCTCCTCTCTAGGCTTCTCAACTCCACCACCCCACCACCACCACCCGCACAACACCACCAAGCACCTCCGCCACCATACCTTGCCACCCAACCACGCCATGCACGGGTACCTCCGCGTGTGTGTGTGTTATGAGATTTTGACGCCTTTGCATGGATGTTTAGGGCGCTCTGTGTGTGTGTGTGTGCGTGTTTCGTTTTGGGTCAGTGTGTGTGGAGAATATTAGTCTGTGTTTTGCGTAGCGTCGTTTCTCCGCTGTATACCCTCCGCTGTGTGTGCATAGGTGGGATAAAATGTGAATTATGTTCACAGGTGTATGGGCGTGTGCGTTTGGCGTTTTTTGTTTGTTTATTGTGTTTTAAAGCTTCCATTATACATTGTTTGGTTGTTTGCATTGATTATAAAGAAGATTGTTAAAATAATTAATCTCTCTTCATAGAAACAACAATAGGAATAAAGAATTTTGAATCTTCTTTTAAAATAAATTTCTAAACAAAATTAAGAAAAGTAAAAATAAGATTTTCTTGTAAAAATTTATAAGTTAGAACAAATTGTTTTACAAAGATTTATAATATGGGTTAAGCATTATGAATATTATAAAATTTTAATTGGGTTTACATTAAAAAGAATGTTGTTCTTTTAAAACTCAATGATAAATTTTCTCTTTAGATTAGACCAAGTTTTTGAACTCAAAATAAAACATTTGGTATAATTTGTTTAAACTCAAATGGAAAATCAACTCTTTTATGTAAAAATAATAAGAGTTTTAGAGATCAAGAAATAGTTATGTTCTTTAAGACTAAATAGAATAAATTATATGATAAAATTTCTCAAACTAACATTTTATAGTAGCTTAACCCAAATTTCTAAATTTGTTCAAGATTTGTAAATTGTAAGTATTATTACTCGGCTAAAATTTATAAGATTTTGTCAAAAGTAACAAAATTATGAAGTTTTCTCTTACGGTTTGATAAAACATCCTAAAATACATATATATAAATAATAAATAATTTCTATAAAATGAAACTAAAGAGAGTTAGAAGGAATAGGATAATTACATATTATGATAAATTCACTAAATTTAGTATTTTTATGTGTCCATCTAGGTTTGGATGCCGGGACAAGAGTAATTAAATAAAATTCTCGTTAAAACTAGATGAGTCTCATATATTTTTGTTACTTGAGCTTTCCTTTTACATTTTGAATGCAAAGTATTGTATTTTGACATAAAATGATGTTTTCTGTACGACTTTCTTGTCATGGAGATATCTGTGAAAAATGTGATTATCCCTGATTTGAGAAAGACATGAATATCCTGTTGAGACTACTTTAAAAATGTGTATATGATGATAGCTTGAATGGTGTTAGCCCGATCGCTGAGGTGTTAAATAGTGAGGTGCATAAGGATGGGATCACGACCAGATGATTGTTCGTTATGATATCATAACGAAAATGATTGTAGGGTCGCTCCCTACGTAATTCTAGTATAGCCAGGAGCTTATCATCATATGTAGGGCTTAATGTCTGTAACCTGTTTATGGAAAACCTGCTAAAGAATAGTGCCTATAACTGTTTATAAAAAACCTGCTAGGGCTTAATGCCTGTAATCTGTCTATGAAAAATTATGTTTTTTTTTTTTTACAAAATAGTTTGATGAGATATTTTTATATGGTAAAATTGATATTCCATGACAAACCTGTAACCTTGATATATATACACTCGCACAAGATTTGTGCTTATAAAATTGATATTTTGGCATTTCAGGGTAAGGTGAATGTCGAACGGTCGAAAAGAATAAACTATCATTTTGTGTTATTAGTTGGGACACATGTACCAAAGTACATTTAGATGTAAATGTTTCGAACTCATATCTTCACCTGTAAAGTTAATATACTTCGTGATACTAGTTTAGCTCTAGGTATGTTTGTAAATTCTTATTTTCGCTAAACCTTTTTTAAATAATATTTTTGAAAATCTTTAAACTGTTTGAAAAAAAAAAGTCGGCCTCAGGTGAGCTTGACTCACTAGCCGGTCACGAATACCATTTATAAAAATGGGACGTGACTGCCTGGGCAGACAAAAGGATTCATTCTAAAATCAAGAGAGAATGTCGAGGTGATCATCTTGAAGCCAATTTAGAGGCTCAAAAAGTGATGAGAAGACGTAGACAAAGGCCCGGGATTCAATTTTTCTTTAACTTTTCATGGATTCGAGTCGCAATATGAGCGGCTAGGCTTCTTTCTTTCCCAATGGATGATGAATCCCTAGTTCGGTATTTTGGGATTAGTTCAAACTTTTTATTTTATTTTTAATTCGAATTCAATTCGTTGTATGATTTTTGAGACGTTGACTTTTGATCAATGAGTTTTTAATTTAATTATTTCATTTTTATTTTTTCTGTAATTATAAAATCGAGATCATGCAACTGTTATCTTTTCTTCTCAATATTCGAACGTGAGATATTTTATACTTTGATAGGGCGGGTTGTGCTTCGGACGATCCGTACCAAAATCTTAGATAGAATATGTCAAGTTTGGATTTGAGTTTATCTTCTTGATAATTCATCTCTACCTTGTAGACGCAATTGGATCGGGTTGAATTGATTAAGATGAACTTGAGTTTGAATGAAACTAAAATACTGGTTATGGAGGATTCATATCCTTAGGAAACCATCTACAAACTTAACTCTTATTTTAGATTAATTACTTGTTTTCTAAATTAGAATTAATTCAAAAATCAATCATCTTTTCCTAAAAAAGAAAAATCAAAGACAGAAAGATTTTAATAAATAAATTGTAGTTGCATTAAATCGAACGATATCCGGACTTTAACAACTATCCCACGGGTTAGTAGTTAAATGAAGGATTTAAATATTTATTTTTGATTCGGTATGACACGCATCAACGACACCAAACCACAACAAGAATTAGCTTCAAGCATTCGCTACTCTTACCCGCATACACTAAGATTCTTGCTTCACATATGCAAAGTTTATTGCTAAAATTATCGTAAAATAAAATATAAAATTTTTAAATATATCTTGTAATATTATTTTTTGAAGATGAACAAATTTTCCATACCGTTGGCTCAATGGTATGTATATATATGTGTGTGTATGTGTAGCATTATATTTACATCTCTCTCTACATATAATATTGCTTGTACTATAGATTGGTATCATTTGAGAGCTTTACAGATTTGTATCAATTGGGACATCGCCCCTATCCCAGCAAAGCTCCCACCAAATCCTTCTCTACCAAATTTCAATCCAACTTACAATACGCATATCATTCAGGATAGTTGGGACATGATACAAGAAGTTGCTTTACTCTCAGGCATAAAACTCAAGATCTGATAGATTATAAGAGTAATGTGGTAGAACTAGCTCAACCATAAAAGTCTCTGAATTTTACCAGTAATCCTCTCCCAAGTCACCAGGTCAATAGTGAGGGTCAAGAAAGCTGTGAAAAATGCAGCTACTCTGTTTGATCATTGAAGAAGATTTGCAAGCACTTGAATCCCATGAGGATTTACAAAACGATGCGGAGTTGGCATTAGACCTGGAAGAAATATATTGGGACCTGAATGGCTGAATGACTCCCCAATCCCTTCTAGAATTCCCACAATGTCCTAGTTGAAGATTTTTATGATGCCTTCACTAATAAAACAGGATTGAATTCCAATTGGTGGGAATATGAAAGTTAGGTACAAGTTTCTAACTGGGAATAAATGACATTTCTTAAGTAGATAGCAACAATAGTTAGAAACCTACTTCTGAACAATTTTGGGGCATCCCAAAGAATTCTCCAACCCAACAGTTACTATCATAAAAGTCGTAGTTTTCTCGACACTGTCTATAAAAAGGATCCACATCTCCTAGGAAAAACTCCTAAAAGTTATCAGTTACCTCCTCAAAGAGGAAATTTAGTGAAGAATCTGAAGAACCTTGTACTATCTCGTGAAGGAAGCAAAGGTAACTGCAACGGATGAATGTGCATTTGAACAGAAAGATTTCCAATGGCTCCCTGGGACACTCAACCTATATTCTCAATAACCAGACAAGCCCATGGTAGCTATGGCAAGCTTCCTTCAAGCATGGAGTGGAGATGGGCTATAAGGCCTTGTTTCCAGTTCATACCAGCATGACAGTCAAACTGCCAGAACACAGCCACCACCATCTCTGCCGGTTGTAACCTGTGTGTCTCTACCCCGACTTACAATAGAACCATTGATGATAGTTGTGTTACCTCCTGCTCACAGAATCCTAATACCAAGCATGTAGCATAGATGCCTATCACTAACACTCAATGGTTCTGAGGACTTAACAATAAAGAAGGTGAGAAGTCGTTAGATGGGGTAGGAGGTATGACTCAATTTCGAAGATGCTATATTTCAAAAGAAGTTGAAATACATAGGAGAGGAATGTTCTGCAATTCAGATACAAAAACAGCACAAATTATAACACTTAAGAGTACTATAGGATTAGTAATTTTTTAGAGAAATTTGATTTCGTGGTCCCATAATATATATACTTATACTAGAGTGAGGCGGCCTCTGGGATAATGGCTTTATTTGCCTTTTTTTTTTGCTTATTTTTTGCTTTAGCAAACTCTTTTTGACGGTTGATCAGACAAATTATCATACTTTTCAAACTCTCTCTGAGATAAGTCCAAAAAATAAAATTTTTTTACCAAAATATAAAAAAATTAAAAAAAACAAAAATAAGTTAATAAGCAAAATTTTATGTTGTTAATTTCTATCTTTAGTGATTTTTTTTTAATTTTTTGATCAATATTTTTTTACTTTTTAGATTTCTCTCATCGAGACGAGTTAAAAAAATTTAAAAAAAAATTGATCAAAACTATAGACCAGACAAAAATAAGCAACAATACCCAAATTAAACCGCTCTGTTTGCGATAATTGCTTATGTGCTTATTTCTATTTTTAGTATAAAAAAAGTTATCATTTGATCAAAATATTATTTGTTTGGTCAAAATATTATTATTTTTAACTCTTCACATCGAGACAACTGAAAAAAGTAAACATTTGACCAAAATATAAAAAAACTTAGAAAAGACAAAAATAAGTCAAAATAAGACAATAAGCCAAATTTTATATTGCTTTTTTTTATTTTTAATAAACTTTTTATATTTTTTGATCAATCTTTTTACTTTTCCGATTTCTGTCATTGAGATGGTCCGTAAAATTAAAATTTTTAGCCAAAAGAGGAAAAAGTTTAGAAAAGACAAAAATAAAAAAGAAAAAAACACAATATTTAGCCAAAACAAGGCCTAAGTCCCAGTAGAAATTTATCAACTTGAGAGGTTAAGTTCGTTATTCCTCCTAATTGTTTATAAATGTATACTCAACTTGCAGTGCAATCTAAAACTTCATTATGATTCTCATTACTGATGATCACATTTGTAATGTACACAAAACAATATGCAATCATGTATAGAGAGAATAAATATATTCAAATGGTAAATTTTATTAAACGTTTGATCATATTTCAAGGAACCTTACTAATAAAGTTTCAGGAAGTACATGTCTCGCTAAAGTTATAGTTTATCAAGTAAAACGCAATTGTAAATAAACATAAAAGTAAAACTTGCCTTAAATTAAACGTTAAGATTATTTATCAAATTGCCCCAAAGAACATTCCTTATCTCTCATATTGACTGTTAAGTCCATCCCTGGGTTGTGGCTTAACATTTAGAGTAATCTTTGACAAGCTCTAATCCATGAGCCAAATCATCCACCAAAACTATCTGCTTGAAGTTTACTAACTCCTATGCCGCTTGCTCAAGACCTGCCTTGACCATCCACCCGATGCTGAGAAATGCATTTCCTTGAAGTTACACAAGGCACATGCGCAGAAGCATCACAATCGTCACAATGGTAGGCCCAGAGTTTTGGGTTCACTTCATTTTCACAAACATCACAGTAGAACTCATCCGAAGCGTCAAGGTCCCAAGTGAGCGCCAAAGAGTGCCGCCGATGTATTCTGTGTGTAATGGTGTATGGCAACAAAGCACATTCAACATGGAGAAGGGATTCGCATCCGACCTGTCCACAGTTGTAGCTGGGGGCATCATCCTCACCGGTGATTGGATTACCACATGCTCTGCACATCAATGACCTCGAGCGCGTACAGAAGAAACAGTGTTTATGATGCTTGTGCTTCATAATCGGCACTCCAAAAGCACATTGGACATCGAGGATGACTCCACAAGTCGCACAAAGGTAGGAAAAGCTGCTTATGGGCTTCTTACAAAAGCTGCATTTAGACAAGCCATTCCCAAAAGGGGCTGGTCCTAGTGTGAAGATATGGTCCGGGTGAATCGGGTAATTGTGGGGTAACTCGGCACATGATTTGTGGAGAAAAATTTGGCATTGGGCACAGGAGTAAGCTGGAGGGAAGATTAGTAGGTTACAGACGATGCAATATACTTCATCCAAAGGCTCGTCAAAGAGAGTTGGAGTATGCTGGTGGCTACAGTGTCGGAACTTGCTTGAACTCCAATGGGCACTCATAGTACTATTTTCCTCGTCATTGGTTTGCTTGATTGCCAGATCTGCCATATAGAATGTAACATAGACTCATCAGCACCAGAATGGAATTACATTTCATGACCACAAGTATCTCCACAAAACAATACTTGCATGAGCAATGATGTAGTTGACACGGCTAAACAAATTATCCTCTCTACATACTTATGTTGCATCGATATAGACAGACGAAACTCCAAATTTTTTAAAATACAAACTCAACAAAAGGCATCCAAAATCAGATATAGGTACACGGCTACGTCGTCTAATTGGAAAAAAGAATAATTTTAACTATGAAAGTAAAATGTTTTCATCATATATCATGTTACATGCAAGGAATTTATTATAATTTAAATATATGGAGAAAGCAAAATATAGAATAATGCGATTTTACTATCATTGCAATATATTGGCAATGATTTTGCTCCATTTTTTCTCAAAATCATCAGAGGAACCACTCAGAATATCGGTTTCAAAAGAACCGAATTGGATCCATATCTTTCACCCAAACCCGTATCATGTCAACACAGGTACTTCATCAAAACTAAAGAGTCAGCATAACTGCATAACAGTTTTCATACCAATTCCTCTGTCAATAAAATGACAGACAAGAATGAATATGAAAAAGAAATATCCAATTCTAAGAGTTTGTAGACTTTTGTGCCTATATGACATCATTGTATAAAATTTTGTGATGCTTGTGTTGTACCCAACATGAGCTCCTTTAGTAATGCTCATGTTGTAAAGGAAAATCTTTCATGTAACTTCCATAAGTGTGATGATAGTAGTGAATCGTAAAATATGAATTTCAGATCGGAAAGATGAAGAAGTGTAAAAAAGAATAATCTATTATCTGAAAAGCTTAACCTCTTAATTAGAGAGGTCCACTATATATACTAATTACTAGGATACAGCAAAACCTTAATGGAACTTTATAACTAACGGGCCTATGTACAGATATAATATACACACATCTCATAATATCACTAACAAGAAGAAGAGAAAAAAAAAGAAGAGTCAAAGGAAGCTAACCTAGTCTCGTTCAATCGTATGCATTTTATAATGTTATTGTGTTAAAAGGAAATTACAATAATACCCTTATAGAAGAAAGATAAATTAAAACGATACTTCTAACACTCCCCCTCAAGCTATAGAGTATAGAGATCAAGCATGCACAGCTTGAATAGTAATCGGCAGAATATAGAACGAGGTAACGACATGGTAAGAATATCACTCAACTAATCATCTGAACGAATATAATGAGTGCCAATCTATTTTCTTAGTAATAAATCCCGAATGAAGTGACAATCAAACTCAATATATTTAGTGTGCTTGTGAAAAACGAAATTATTAACAAAAAGATAGCAGTCTGATTATCATAAAACATCTACATAGATACAAGAGGAGCGACACCAAAATCCTAAAGAAGAGAACGCAGAGAAAGTATGAGTCATAACCCATACTTTGCTTCAGCACTTGAGCGGGCAACAACACTTTATTTTTTTACTATGCCAAGTAAGTAGATTATCACCAACAAATGTATAATAGCCATATGTGAATTATCGATTAGAACGAGTACCCACCTAATTAACATCACTAAACCTTCCCACAAATGAAGAATTTTAGGCTTGATATAACAATCCACATCATGGAGCACTCTTCAAATAGTCATGGAGCACTCTTCAAATAGCATAAAATATGACAAACTATCACAAGATGCTGCTGACGAGGAACATGCATATATTGACTAATACCACCAGCAGCATAAGTAACATCGGGATGAGTGACAAAACTAACTTCCCAACATATCGATTGTAACAACCAACATCGGCAAATGATGCGCCTTGGTTGGAACAAGATTAATAGTAGAGTTCATACGAGTATCAATGGACCAACCACCTAAAAGACCGGTCTCGAAGAGATCAAACAAATATTTCCTTCGAGATAGAAAAATACTCTTACAAGAGCGAGCAACCTCAATCCAAAGAAAATAGCAAAGGACACCCAAATCCTTAGTATGAAATATCTGACTTAGATGGCGTATCATATCAACAATGTCGACAGCATCATCACCAAAAATGCGAATACCATCAATATAGATAATCAACACAGTAGTGCCCGAAAAAGAGTCATGAATAAAAATAGAAAGATAGAAGATGTCACGTTAGAATCCTTAGGTAAGCACAACTGAACTAAATTGTCACGCACGTGGTGATTGCTCCAGACCATAAAAAGCCTTACACAAACGACACATTAGATGTTCACGGCCAATAATACTATAGCCAGCTAGTTAGACCATATATACCTCCTCCCAAAGATTGCCATGAAAAAACACCTTTTTAATATCAAGTTGATACAAAGGCCAAGAGTAACTAACTGCAACAGACAGAAAAATGCGGACAGAGTTCAGCCAAGTGAGCTTTAAGGCGCTCAACATAGCCATTAGGAAGATATTCACGGTGTATACCCAATGACAACCCACAACTTGCTTCTCAAGTGGAAGAGTAGTAAGTTCTCAAGTATGATTCTGATAAAGAGCACTTATTTCCTCATTCATAGCATGTTTCTATCAAGACAAGGACATAGCTTGTGTATAAGACGAAGGGACAGAATTAGACAACAAGATGGAAGTAAAACAAATGAAGACAAGGTGAAAGACAACTTAAAGGACAAAAAATTAGTAATAGAATGTTGAGTATATGTGCGTTTATCTTAACGAAAAGCAATAAGCAAGTTAGCATAACCAGGAGAAGGTGAGGACGTAGAAACCTCTATCAGAGATGATGGATGCGGGCTATAAGAGATAATGGGCCTAACTCGAGATAGCTGATATACCTGCAAAGGAGGGTCAGATAAAGAGGAAGGCAGTGGTAGAGACTAGAGATAATCGTAAAGGAATGGTAGGCGAAGAATAAGACTCCCCTCACAGCACCAGATAAGATCAGAAGATAGTGTTTGACTTGGTGAAGTAAAGAAACGAACATACTCAAAAAAAGGTGATATCAGCACTAGCATAGCATCGTCGAGATTTAGGATACTAACAACAATATCCCTTCCGAGTACATGAGTACCAAAGAAACACACTTCTAAGCCTAAGAAGAAAATTTATCATAATCTGGATCAAGAAAATGCACAAAGGTTGTACAATCAAAAACTCGAGATGTGAGAGAAAATGATGAGGAACTCGGATAAAACACCGAATATGGGGAGGGACTGACGACTGAGAACAACAAAAGGCATATAATTAATGAGATAACATAACAAGCAGTAAAAACAATGTTACCCCAAAAATGTGTAGGTACGTGGATGTGAAACAATAAGGTATGAGCAACATCCAACAAGTGACGGTACTTGCATTCAATAACAAATTGCAAATGTTCAAGAGCATTATCAGATCGGAGAACATTAATGCACTTGCCAAACTGAGAAAAAATTTCATTATAGAATTTAGAGAGAATAAAAGATAACTTAGATATGTGCTCAAAAAAACAACCAAGTCATGCGAGCTGAGTCATCGACAAAAATAACGAAATAAGAATATCCAATATTGGGAGTTCGAGATGGACCCCAAATATGTATATGAGCTACATCAAAAGACTCCTTTTAATGGCTACGACTACTATTAAGAAAGGAATTACGATGATACTTTCCTAACTAACAAGTTTCACAATCAATACTGGACACCTGACTTGACCATGGTTTTAAATATCACCGATACCGTCATATATCGAGTGTTTTGTAACAGTATATGAGATTCGAATACGCACACTGGTATCAGAGTTGTAGAAAACCCGTGAAGTATCGATCGATACGACTGATATGTATCGTGTATCAGCGTTGTATTGGTTCATATCGGCCGATACTCCTAGTGCTTGACCCGAAACAACCGAAAAATTTAGCTTCGCTTTCCTCTTTAGAACTGTATTTTCATCTTCAAAGCTAAGGTGAGGGTGTTTGATATGGCATCAAGGAACTTCGATTGGGCAGAAGAAGCTTTATTCTGGCATCAAGGAGCTTCGATTTGGGTTGTTGAACCATATCGATTATTACGAATTTGGGTCTTCTAATTGAGTCGATATGGATATTCGATCCTAGGTATTGATTTTGCAATTAAAATCGATCTAGAGAAATTGATTTGGAAATCGATCAGAATTGATTTCACGGTTTGCGATTATCTTCGTTTTAAAATTGATATTCATCCTATTGCAAAGTGCGATTTTTAATTTCGGAGGAACTACTTCTGCAATCTGGTATAGTGCCAAAGCATTTTTTTTAATTTTTTGATTCAAAATATGGAATGTTCTATATAGACATGAATTATTGATGAGGCCACTCAGTTATATAAGTATTTATGCATGATATAAAAGTTTGTTAATGCATTCAATTTGTATACCTAACATAAATATTTGTGTATTTGGAAGTTTCCTCAAACTATGAATCACTGTAGAGCACAATCCCAAGCGCTGCAAGAGCACAATTCAAATGGCACATTTAATTTTAGTTAAATAATGTTAATTATTTAACTTTATGGGAATAACTATAAACAGTCACATGTTAAGTAATTATTATTCAGCTATAATTATTTAATATTTATAATTAATATTTATTATTTAGTTAGATAATATTAATTATTTAACTTTATGAATGTTATTATAAGTAATTATATGTTAAGTAATATTAATTAAAAACCTATTTTAATTGTCAAAATGTTTATTAGAAACAATTATAAACACTCAATTTACACTATATAAGACTAAGATATGCTTGTCAACGAGTTTATGTCATTTGCTAGCGCTTGAAAAAGAATCACAAGCGCGGTTACTGATTCCCATTACAAATTGACGATTCTTCCGATACCTGTTACACGCGACCATGACCGTTATGCCGGCCGATACCATGATTCAAAACCCCACACCTGACTTAACCTCCGAATAGCTAATTTGAGCTTAACCAAAAACAGATGACCCAATCGGAAATGCCACTAAAGATGGAAAATCATAGCACTCAATAGATGAAGTGGCAGAAAAAAAAAAGAAGAAGAAAAAAAAAAGAAGAGAAAAGAAAGAAGAAGAGTCAAAAGAAGTTACCCTAGCCTCCTTCATTCATATGTATTTATAATATCATTATGTCGAAGACAATTACAATTACAATAATACCATTATAAAAGAAAGATAAATTAAAATGACACTTCTACCAATGAGGTTTAGAGAAAAAGGTTTAAAAACCTATAATTGGCTCATGTGTTACCATTTGTATAATTAAAGCCTTCGTAATTTTACGTTATTGGGCCATTATATTAAATTTATTGGGATTTTACATTGTAGTTTTTGATATTATGTTTTAAAACTCATTATGAAATTAGTTACCAAATATATATTCATATGTTACAATTTCCTCCATTAAGCCCATCATTACAAGACTTCTATTGGGTCATGTTATCAAGGTCAAACTAGTTGTTAACTAGCATTTGGGATACAACTCTACATATTGACTTTCTCTCTAAACCAATTGATCACTTATTAAGTTTTTCATTCTAATTTCAATCTTTTCTAGTTTTCCATCACCCATTCTATATTTTTTCTTTGTATATTGTCTTGTTTCACAACCGTGACAAGGTTGATTCGGTTTTCTTCCGATGATCGTGATCATCGATTGAGAATGGCTAAGAGCATCTTGGAGTAAGGAAGGACCACTATGTATCTTTTGGCTTTAGCACAATGCATTGCATGTGTTAAATAGTCAGATATACATTACTAGGCTCATTCAAGCTAAGGTGGAGATTGTTGAGCTGAAGTATGTCTTATATTCTATAGGGCCCGTATAATTATTTTTTAGTCTACATGTATTTGGGTTAGAGTGGGTTTATAAGCCCCAAGAAATCCAAGTCATATAGAATCTTAGGACTTGCGGTTTCCATGATGTGCTTATAAATAGGACACTTGTAGGAGCTCTAGGATAATTGAGAAAATAAAGGCTAACTGGTAGAGAGAATTGAGTAGTTGTACTCTTTCACATACGACGTAATAAAATAATTTCTCTCACTCGTTGACATATGTCAATGTGAGCAAAACTATGTAAATTCCCCGAGTCGTTTATTTTTTCAATTTTTATGTGTGAATATTTCCTTCCGTTTGCGTTCGAGAATTTGTAACTAAATCCCAACACAAATAATATATTATCATCCCAACTTCAGATTAGTTGATTCAATTTTTAAATCAATATAAATTTCAATAACATTTGATTTTTTTTTTAGATTTCTGAGTTGCTTCATTTTTCAATCAAACACATCTAGTTATCTAATTTCCAAATTAGTAAATACCAAAATGACCCAATTAACATTTCTGGGACAACTAAGCAGCTGCTTAATTTACTCCATTTTTCTCTCATTACTCATCCATAATATGTTCTATGTAAAAATTCATTATATTTATCTAAAATACTTGAAATCCAGCTTATGATTTTAATTTATCACATGCTATCATGTATTTTACAACCTCACAGACTTATTCCATCTCCAGTGTCATACCCTTTATAGAAAAGCTAAACTATAGCATACCTGTTATGTTTGGCTGTGTTGGTTGTTCGTCATCATTTTCATTTGCTAGAAGCTTCAATGCATCAGGACTAACAAATAATGGAATGTGAGGACGGAGTGGTAAGCTCTCATCACGAGACAGATAGAAACATAATGGTGGCATCTCTGGTACTTTAATTGATGTTTCTTCACCCGATAAAATAGTACAGAAATTAGGTCGGATGTCAGATGCTTGCCGGGCTCTGAGTAAATCGCTAGACACACAACTCAGGTGAGCAACATATTTGCACTCTTCACAATAGTAGATCCATAATTCTGGATCAGCTTCCTTGTCACAAGAATCACAGTGAGATTTATCTGAGACAAGCGTGAGAGATGAGGCAAGGGAGAGGCGATGCGGGTGGCATTCATGATTAACACTTCCTGGCAATGTAAAACACTCTAGATGGAGATCAAAGTTACAATTGAGAGTGCAGTGCATGCCAAAACCTTGCCCAAGCTCACCACAAGCATCACAACGGAACATGCCAGTGGAATAAGGCGGTTCTAAGCCAAACCGGAGATTGTGATCATGACTTGGATGCAAGAAAGTGCGAGCACATACCACGTGGAGGCTGAATGTGCAGTCTGCACAATGAAAGTTGAATCCATAGATTTTGTCATCACAGTAATTACACATAGCGGGCCCGCTATCATCACAAGGAGCAGTGGCACCCAGAGTTAGGGAGTGTTCATGAAGTTGGTGTTTAATTGAAGGAGGAAATTCAGCACATGACTTGTGGAGGACAAAGTTGCATTTGACACAATAGTAGTTGAGATCCCAAACGAGGAGATTGCATGCTGAGCAGTAACTCTGGAAGTCCTTAGCCTTGCGAGAAAATCTCAGGGGGTGCTGGTGACTGAAGTGTTCAAGCTGTGCCTCTTTCTTTTCCTCCTCCAGCATCTTGGTGGCTTGTGTCACACAAAATACATGAGCAATGTAGTCACAAATCTTACAGTAGTAGTAATACAATGATTGCTTGCTTTCAGAAGTATGTTTCTCTTTTTCTTTCCCCCGTTCCGCATGCCAGTACTCCAAATGCAGTGGAGGAGGCCCCGCTTCCTCCTCACACACATCACAGTACTCCTGATGAGATTCCTCTGGGAAAGAATAAGTTAAGGCAAGAACGTGGCGATGATGGTGCTTAACAGTGGGTGGAAGAAAAGCACACTGATGGTGGAGGAAAAACTTACAGCTGTCACAACCAAAGATGAATCCATCAGCAGGATACCCACATGCCTTGCAATTGTATGCAAATGTGTACATAGTCTCCATTTTGCAGAGACGGAGAGGGTGATGATGACTTTCGTGCTTGAGAGAGAGAAAGCATTGGAGATGGATGTTAAATTGACAGGTTGCACAATGGTAGATATATCCAAGGCAACTGCCACCACAACCATTACAGATGGTGCTGATGCAATTGGATGGTGGTGCTGCCAAAAGGGTGAGAAGATGTTCACCATGAGCTGGGTGCGGCATGGTCAGGGGCAACTCAGCACACAATTTGTGAGTAAAGTACTCGCAACGGGCGCAACTGTAACCCCAATCAGATATGGGTGGCACAGACTCAGAGGGAGCCAGCTCACACCTAAAGCAAACAACTCCCTCTTTTGGTGGCCACTCACGTCTTAACGGATGCTTGTGGTCAGAATCTCCAAACCCCATCTCTTACTTTATCTGCAGCTATGCATGTACCTGTGTAAATCTTGGAATGTGAAAAACTATAAATCATGCAATATGCTTTCTGATTTTGGGAAAACTGAAGGTTTAGATCTCTTACCACCAATTATGATCTCTGACTTAATTTGCTTAAAAAATTAGTGTCTCGGTGGATTTTTTGATGATCAGTCCGCGATAATGAAAATAGGACTATTTCTGTTCCTTTCATCTCTGTCCACTCATTACTAGTTAAAAGACCAAAATATCGTTAATCATCTAATGGATTGTCATGTTGATTCTCTTACTTTTCAAGTCCACCTCTAGGTGAGCTTTTTGGTAACCCACTTTGTTCCCTTCAGGTCCACTGCAAGAGTCGAACAGTGACCTTGGAGTGACATGCCTATGGAACATCTTAGAACTTCGTGCTTTTAGAATATGAAAGATTCGTTATTGATCATATGAATTGTAACACATAGAGGATGCCCCACACACACAGCTCATTAGAGATTCATATTTCTATGCATCTAAGGTGACGCCGCCAATGCAAGTGTTTCTGAGAAAAAATTTAAAAGATCCACTTAATGGAATTGGTTGAAGGAGATACACGGTGGTATGTGCATAGTATTTCTTAGATAAATTATTCAGGAAGGGAATCTGTTGGAACATTAGGAAAATATGACTGATTGTATGGCTGATTATATGGAAGATATAGCTGATTGTATGGCTGACTGTATAGCTGTAAATTAGGCAGTAAATTAATCAATGATTATAAATTAGGAATGTATCTTTATTAGGTAAACTAATTAGTGATTCATTTATTAATTTTGAACCCTTGTAATTTCTATAAGTAGGGATTAGTGTAAGTTAGAATTTTGATTCAATGAATGAGAAAATTATTCTCAAACTATTCTCTCTGTTTACATGGTATCAGAGTTAGCAATTACTAGTTGATTTCTTTTTTCCTGTTCCTCCCACCTTTGTTTTTCCTCTTCTACTTCCTATTTTCTGTCTTGGCTATAGCACCATGTCTAAGGATTCAAGTGAGTCTACTGTTGTCCCGCCATCTTTCTCTTCTACAAACCCATCAAAAGGTAATGGAACCAATTCCGAGTCCCACTCTATTCAAATTACCACCATCTGCTTGAATGGAGATAATTTCTTACGATGGTCTCAATCGGTTCGCATGTACATTCGGGGGCGTGGGAAGATGGACTATTTGACTGGTGAAAAAAAAGCTCCTGCAGAAACTGATCCGGCTTATGCGACTTGGGATGCTGAAAATTCCATGGTCATGACATGGCTTGTGAATTCCAT